>DWPV01007245.1:0-10835 GCA_018251915.1 Urbanus proteus proteus
GATTTTGATGCGGTTTTTATAGAGTGATTCAAGAGCCAGGTTTATAATAAGAGTATGTATAATAATATCCATTACATAGTAGAGAAGCGTGCGAAGCCGCGGGAAAAAGCTAGTTACAAATAAATTTAATCTACTCTATTCAAATTTTACCATGTAATATTCAGTTCTAAACTGTAGCGTGTAGTTTTAGTTTTAGTTTATTTTGATAACTGTTATACGGTCGGAGTAGTTTCCTCATTACGGTTTTTAGTGCTCTATTCACACGAACGCGATATGAAATGGATTGTAAACTGAATTTCATTTAGTGAGGTTTGTTTACTGTATGGTAGCTTGTAGGTACCTAATATTGGTTGGTAGCTACGATTAGGTATAATATCAAGCATTTTTTAATTTTTTAATGAGTCATCTCTTATTTTGCAGACACAGATAGAAGATTCATGTATCTCGATGATACATACCTACTTACTTATATCGTTGTTTTTGAATAATCGAATTCGTTTTTACTAGTGGTTTATCAACGATCAAAAACACCAATATCATCGTAAAAACCATATGGTATCATGAGTTGAATTGCTCATCTGAGTGGAGCCTAACGGTTTAACGCGCGCAGAAGTCTCCGGTTCGTTCCTTTGGTGATCCTAGAGTCCTCTTCGTAGCGCCGAGCACCGGGGTTTTAGTGGGGAAAATATTACGGCCAGGTACGCCCACCGCGAAGAGTACCTTTTGGAGATTTTTTTTAAATATTAAGAATGAAAAACTTATTTTACTATTTTATTGCCTAGTTTTGAAAAAAATGCGATATTTTAAAATCTTATCTTTTATACATATTTTCAATTCAGTAATGTTTTAAAAACATCCAAAATAAATATGAATTAGGTACCTACTATTCCTTGTACAAGATTAAAATTAATTTGACCCTTCTTTAAGGTATCAAAAGGAGATTAATAGCCTTCATTAATTTATTTATCGCTAGCTCCTTTACAATATAAGAATCAAGGCGCTCTTAATTGATTCTGAAGATAAATGTGAAAACGGTTTATTACCCTGAAGTAAACTATAATTAATTACTTTACCTCATTTTAATTTCCTTAATCCGTTGTTACTTCAAGACATGATTTTAGAAACATCACTACATTGTATAAAACACAATAGTTTTGCACTGTCTGTCCCTATGTATGCTTAAATCTTTAAAACTTCGCAACGGATTTGATGCGACTTATTTCAAATAGATAGTGATTGTTGAAGGTTTATATGTAATCTAACGCGCGCGAAGCCGCGGGTAAAAGCTAGTATACGCTTATTAGAGACGATGCAACTTCCAATTTTGTTCTGAGGAGTACGGTCTTACTATCTATGGACGACCAAGTCTTATTCCGCAGTCTCTTAGTACTCTGCGTCTTGGCAAGTGGTCTACATGCTCATTTAGGTACTACTTCTAAAATTGAAGACAACAAATATTTTCTTCTTATATTTGAAATTTCTTTTTCCGTCAAATTAATATCATAAAACTCTTAAGGACGTTGACACGAAAGGGATCAATGGCTTAGCACTTTTCGTCAACGTCAGAACTCCCGAAAATATATTGGGTATGAATATACTCGTATATAATTTTGTGTAGAATTTCCTGATGACTATATTATGGATATGGATGCACGTTTTAGTGAGACATGAGTTTTAGTGGTACATAAATAATCAGTTAATTAATTAATTAATAAAAAACATAAAAAGTAGGACCCATACAGTAGGTACATAAATAAGTTGGTATGTTTACGATTGTCTGGATCAAAAATCTTAAAGAATGATAAATTATTGTGTAAATATAAAAGAAAGTGACACGTTATATCTTGCTTTATTCTGTAGATCAGGATAAAAATATTTATACCACACAATCAATATTTTACTCCTCCAAAAAAATATTAAGAACATAGATATAAAAAGACCGCATTCCTTTATAACGGCATGGTTTCTGCCGACGTAACAATTTTCGGTAATATATTGGAAACGTACGGTAATGTCGTCCGGAATTTTCCAATATCGGCCACGACGGAGACGTTTGGACTAGAATGCGACCACCAGCCTACGATATTACATTTTAGGGTGAAATAACATAAGCAAGAAGGTTATCTTAACCATCTTAGCAAATTGAATTTGATTGAAAACATCCGAAGCGGCTTTAAGGTCCTATTCTCGAAGTCAGCGAATAGTGCGTGTAAAACCGAGCGCTCAAGTGTTCTTGAAGGTAAGGTACAGCGTAATGTACGCACAAGCTATACACACCATTAGGGAGGTGCCTGCACGTCGATATTGATGAAGCGCGTAAACGCTTTATTTTGTTTACAAATTGCACTCACGAGACAACACTAATCCGCTACTATGTTGTTGTTCTATACCCTGACTTCGAGAATACGGGTTAAGTGTCGAACGAGCATGCAATCTACTCGTTGATAAAAAGGAGGTTGGAGGGCCCATTCAATATCTGTAATCAATCCCCGAAGGAATGTGTCGTAATTTCAACACATGTGTTGCTACCCTAACCTACTAAATTTTCTCGTTTTAAATGCAAACAAGATTGGTTTGACTCATACTACTACAGTCTAGTTGGTACAGCATTCAACTGCTAAGTCTACCACAACGATCGAAGTAGCAAACGAGCATGCACTCCAACTGTGGATAAGATTAGATAGGATTGTGATCTTATCTGTAAATAACCCCAGATAAGATCACAATCCTACCTAAGGTCGCCCACAGATTAATTGCAACCGCTGAGGACTGAGCTGGAAGACCTCAGATAAGTCTCCCTAGCGACACTCACGTTCTAGACCGACATACTAGACCGACATAGAATTCTACTACTTTTCAAAGTGGTACTTTCTTTCTTTCAAAAATTCTCATGCATCCATCAGCCAATTGAGTCAACTGTTGGACATATGTAATCTTATTCTAATGGGGGTTTTGCGTGTCTGTGACCGCATTGGGTGTTAATGTTACACAGGGAAATGCTGCTGCCTAACTCCTAGATTTTCTTCCTTAGATAATGATATCCACGAAGAGAGAGAGATTCATGCTATTCAAGACCGACATCTGGTACAAAAAACATTGCGGCCGAATATCTTTTAAACAACTTCAAGCGTTTGATCCAAAATTCATCGTCACGTAAGTCTAATTTGTTCGTTACGTTTATTCGCGTGTGTGCGTGAGAGGTCATTGTGTGTCGCACATGACACCCTCATAAACTAGAAATAATGGCGCACGCTTCGGCTTCGAACCAAGTTGGGAGTTTTCGTCACTGAACAGTTAGTTGGAAACAAATATAGGGCATACGGGTCCTTTGTATTACGTGTTATGTCGTTATTTGAATATAGTATGGAGTGATTATTTTATAGTCTAAGATCCAGCTGCATGTTTTCTATATCCGTATAATGTTTAATATTTATAAAAATATATTTTTATATAGTTAGTTATGAGCTTATATTATTTTACCCTCTATTGTATTTCTTATTTAAAATGTACCAGTAAACATTGAATTTTGAGTAAAAAGTGGGTAGAATGTCAGTGTCAGTTTCACTAGAGTCCAATTTTATTCTGTTTTTCGAACAACAGTAGAGCGCTAGACAGTATAAGTAATGGTAATATTTTAATTCTCAAGCTATTATAAATGTCTACTACACTTATAACAACCGCAACACGTTATAAAAAATAACTGTTATACCTATTGCAAATTTTTTGTCTAATATGTAGTCTTACTACTCATCAAGCAAAAAAAAACAAATATATGCTACCTAAAAGGGCGTATACATTGCCGTTAACTCATCACGTTTCCCTAATATATTCTGCTTGTAACTACGCGTGCAGGGTCAGTGCGCATGATCCGCCAGGCGATCATAAATAAACTAGAAGCCTCACATTTGTTTTCGGCTCAAACCGTATTTTTTTGTTACACTGCAGTAGCTAACGAACCCGTCAGGCTGATGGTAAGGGACACAGCTGCCATGGACATCTTTAATCAACTCCAAACTATTATTGAGTTTGAAGTAGCTTATATACGTTTCTCCTGACGAATAAGTTGTAAAGTACATTTCTGTTAGCGTCATAGATATAGGATCTAATAGCATAGACATATTGAAGTGACGATAAAATTTTTGAAACCAAAAAAATATAGTAGAATTAAATCTATTGCAAAAATTTCACGTGAAGGGTAGTATAGCCTTAGCCTTGTAAATTAATTGTATTGAATAATTTATTATGGATGGATTTAAATGAATTAATGTTTGAATTAAATTAAATAAAATAAATAATAATTTGCTACTAACAATAGCTATAAGTCTATTTTTACTAACAATGGATCTATGTTATATGATTAATAAACAAATTGAATTGAATTGTATTGTCACTTATTTTATATACATAACTACTAGACGTTCCCCGCGACTTCACCCCCGTTAAAGAAGTAAAAACGCATAAATTTTAAACATAAGTGATACCAGGCTCTACAGCGATTGCGTGCATGCGTGCAGCGAACGCCTTAGACCTGGTGGTCTAGTGAGTCTAATTAGGTAGCTTGGTGCTACCTTCCTGTGAAAGTCCCGTTAAACCGAATATTACAGACAAACAGAC
Source organism: Urbanus proteus proteus (assembly GCA_018251915.1). Taxonomy (NCBI): domain Eukaryota; kingdom Metazoa; phylum Arthropoda; class Insecta; order Lepidoptera; family Hesperiidae; genus Urbanus; species Urbanus proteus. The sequence continues at coordinate 4,615 of DWPV01007245.1, forward strand.
AAAAAATATAATTGCATTTTTAGTTAGTTTAGTTTATTATTAAGTAAAAAAAATATTTTGAACGCATAAACAGACACTTCAATTTTACTTATTCGTAGCTATAGATATATCGCATACAATTTGAAGTGTTCATCAGAAACACATATATTACAGTCAAGCTAAATAGAGTCAGTGCAAATGACCCGCATGTGACTCTCGTAAACTAGAAGTAATCGCTTTGCTTCGGCTGAGAAACATTGGCTAACTAAACATACTATGAATATTGTAGTATCAGTTACAAGCAAATATGGGGCATACGGGCTCCTTTGTAGTGTTATGGAATATAATTTTACTCAAATAAATCGTTTGGTGTAAGTAACAATTAAATTGGTTTTTAAAATCATAAAGCTATGGATCGATGCAGTAAAAATATATAATTCTTTAGGGCGTAGACTCTATTTATCTCTCATTTATTATCTGTAGTGTTTCCATTCAAAAACATAGACTCTACAAACTTTTGAGGCCTGTTTTGAAAAAACTCTCAGGCGTACAGGTTTCCACACAATGTTTTCCTTCAATGTTAAAGCGAGTAACTTATAACTTCGGAAAATCTAACCAGGATTACGTATCAAAAATTTAAATCTTGGATCCCATAATGCGTGACGCTCAAACCACTATGCTATTATTTTTAATTACTTCAAAAATGAGTAAAGGAAGTGATGTCAGTTCAATCAAGCACCAAATTTTTACCTTTTATTATTACGCATTGAATGAAATGAACTGAATCACCATTTAGCTGTTAAAAGGTACAAAAAGATTTAAAACCGACCAGCCGCAATAATTCCCAAAGATTAAGACCGATTAATTAGGACGGCTAATCCGAAATCGTTAAATTATTATATTTAGCTACTTTTCAGAAATTGGCATGGTAGGTTGGCAAAGGAAATTAAAAAAAGTGTTAGAAAATTAGCATAGAAAGTGATATTTATTATTTTCAATCTTAACTTAATTATTCACCTTTGTGAAATGAATAGTATGAATGCAAATATTTCTTCAAAAACTGTTCGTAAAGAACATTCTTTGTAAGTGGTTTTTGTAACCGAAGATTAAGCAAATCGGGTGCGGTCGGAACTTTGCTGGGTGACCGCTAATGACTTTTTATACGTGGTTCCGACGGAAATGTACCGTGCTTTGGATTTTATGTTAAGCTGTTTTGGTTATTTTTACTGGATAGATGTTATATGCCTTGTTAGAATTAGTATATACTTGTAACCACAGAAAAGGGTAGAGGATAGAAGGGGCATATGAGCCGATTAGTATGGAAACAGCCAAAACAACACATAGAAATCAGTAATCGTATTTTTTCCACAAATAAACCTGTATTTTTATTGGTTGCCTGTTGTTAACATTGATAGTCGTGACAACCATTTCTATACAACCAATTATATGCCTTCTGTACAATGTAATACTTGGTAATACGTAAGATTTTTGTGTGGACTATTAACATTAAAGTACAGAACATTTTTGAAAAATTACTGAGTCGCGTAAAACGTCAACCAAGGTTTCGGTAGTCGCCAAGGATAATATAACTCCAAATGATGCTACCATAGAAAATTAAAAATTAACCATCATCACAAAACGGCACAAAAGAGGTTCTAAATTCAAAGCTGTAATTTTGACCATCTTAAACAGGAGAACATAAAGTTGTTTTAATTTTGTTAAAATTGAATATTATATGTCATGTCATGTAGAAATTAAGCTACAAACACTAACTACATGGTGCATTATGTATGTATAATGAACCAACTAGTTAGACTGTCCTGCATTATTTGGAGCAATTAACGCTCCAAGTTCACAACCGCCCAGGGATTACACCATGAACTGCGGAGTAGAGCTATTAGCACTTAGTAAGGTCCATTACAGTATATTGCGTGTACCGAACACGTACACTGGATGAAGTTTTGTAATATATGAGCAATCTTGATCTTTAAGATTATTTTTATTATTGCTTAAGGTAAATTGCTGACCTTTCAGGACCCAAAGTTTGATAGGGTATGCTCTCTGTCTGAACGCAATCATAGAAAGACACCATGCCTTAGGGTTAAAGTAGAAAATTATATTTTGTAGTTAGGTACTTCTTCTTTTAATTCGTTGCGCTCTTATTAAAAAATATATCGTTGTGTTCCATCTCAAAGTTGAAATTAACTAGGAACATAGTGTATTGTATAATGAACTAACTAGTCTAACTGTCCTGCATTATTTGGAGCAATTAACGCTCCAAGTTCACAATCGCCCAGAGATTACACTGTGAACTGGGGAGTGTGGAGTGCGACTATTAGCACTTAGTAAAGTCCATTCTTGTACTTTGGTACCGAACACGTACCATATTGCGTGTACCGAACAAAAACGAGGTTTGGTAATAATTATGTAAGTGATGATTTCGTCTTTTAGATTTCTTATTCATGCTAAGAGTAAAGAGTCTTCGCTTGTCTGCAGATGCATCAGTACTACGGTCATTCCTAACTTTTCAGGACCCTACGTTTGAGAGAGCGACAAGACTATCATAGATTCATCCTTGAGTTTGTTGAATCTGATATTAAATATTCAATGAACCCCTAATTTTTCTGTTACTTATGTACCAGTACTATGTTTTGAAGAAATTAATTTTTCATTTTTATTATGAATCCATCTTCCCAATTGTTTTTTGTTTTTTCTTTATATTTTTCTAGTTTTATAACCGTGTCTTCTAATATTGAGTCCTAAAACTGATTTCAATTGTACATGCATTTGCAATATTAAAATTAATACGCTAACAAAATAATTTGTAACATTCACAGTAGTATTTATATGAACAAATAATTATTTTATTACTAAAACACATAAAAAGACATACAAATAAAACTTTGTATTTGCAATTTCCTGGTCACTTGACTTATTTTTCTCTGAATCCGGTTATTATTGGAAAATTTAACCATAAAATGTAACATGGGACACAAAAGCCGCGTTTTGTGTATCTTTCAGGCGGACAGCGGAAGTGTTGACGCTGGGGTTGACTCGCGGAAATAGCAATTTGTTCCCATTGGTACTTTTCATACCACGTAAAATTAGGACTTAATTAAAATCCTGTGCTAATGACTTCCAAAGTCTGAAATATGAGAAAGTTAGCAAAAACCATGTTTGTAGAAAACTACAATAACGCTGTTTTCATATTATTTAACTTGCCTTATTGGTTTGTTAATAAGTGAGTGTCAAATCTTAACTGTAACTGTAATTTAATTTTATAACCAATTAAATTACATCTATTAAGCTGAAATTTTCACATTGTATAATAACTTTAGTGACGTTTTTTTAATCCAATATGGTCGACATCCCAATATGCTGGAACATTTATGCACTCACAAAAATACTACAAATAACTAAAAAAATTTTTTTTTTTTATATAATCTTGTTATTTGTAGAGTTTTTTAAACTTTTTTTTATTTTTCATTTCTAATTTAAATTGTATCAATGCACTTTCAAAGGAGACCCATGTGGAACAAACGGAAATAACGTCAGCGCCACCCGCCAACGAATGTGATGGCTGCTAAATGAAAGCACACTAGCACATACACATACATACTTACTTCTCGGAATTTACTTTATCCTGTTCTTTATTTTGAGTTTAAATTTTATAAGAGAAGGTAGGACGAGTTTATACAATGGTCAGGTTATTATCACAGGATAACAATAGGTATACTTCGTCGGAGGCCTTTTGACGTATGCTCCAGGCCTCTCTTAACTGTGGGAAAAGACCTGCGCCTAGTTGTGAGGTAAAAAAGTCTTTCACTAATTTACTATTCGTATATATTTAATACGTCATTGTATAATCTTGACTCCATTTTCATTTACGTAGGTTCTATTCTGGGTAGAGGTTTAATTAAATAAACCTAAAAGCAATTTTCATCACTTTTGCAGATACATAGTAGGTAACCACTATTCTTTGATTGTTGGGGCGCAGCCCAATTACTCTCTAAAAGCAAACACATCATTTATTCAATATCTACAAAGTTACCCAAAGTTTAGAGTAATATGTTTAAAATTAAAACAATTTTACATTGTAACTGGTGTTTTTAGCTCATAGATAATATACGATGCAAAAAATATATTTTACTTTACTTTTACTTTCGGTTAAAATATACTACTGACCACATCTCGGCAAAAAGTCCCTCAGAAAAAGGTGTTGGCCATAAGTTTAATATGAGTTTGGCAGATAACACTGGCCAGGTGTCAATTCCTAGATCATTAAGGAATTCCTGACACTCCTCACAGTTCTTTTGTGACAATATCAGGTATAATTCACAAAATAATAAATGTTTTGAAAATTAGTGGATTTAGTGGACAATTCGAGAGGTAAACTACTAAACTCGTAGTATAAAATGTAAGGCGCATTATAATAATATATGTACTACCCACGCTTAAAACCCTACTAATATTATAAAGGCGAAAGTTTGGAAGGATGAATGGATGGGTACTTGTTACTCTATAACTTCAGAATGACTGAATGTATCTGGCTGATATTTGGTACAGAAATAGATTATGATCAGAAATAACATATGTATAAGACACTTTTTTATCTGTTGTGATAGATTTGGTGAACGAATACAATTTTAGTTATACGTCATGTTGCATTTTTTATAATTGCGAGTGAAATCGCGGGCACATCTAGTTGTCCATAAATAAGAGTACTCAAAACAGACAACACAAAGTCTCACCACAAAAGGTTTCTTACGTTCCGCGGACCTTTTTGCTAAGCTGTTCCAAATTGGAATTCTTGTTGTTAGTTCCCTACGATTGTTTCCAATAATGCCAATGAATTACCACTGAACAAACTTCGCGATTGCTTTGGAACTTTTTAATTTGATTTCCAGTCCGACCATTAAAAGTCCGGTTAATTTAAACGAAACAAGAAAACATTCTTATACTTACGTTTGTTTTGGTTTTAATTAAAAAAGGTAAACGAAACTTAAAAAGAATGTAAATATTCCATTAATAGGTGCAGTGAACTTCATCATGACGTATTCCCGGAGCACTACGACATGGGGTTCTACAAAGTCCAATAAAAACTCTTCTTCAAAGTCGGCGACTTCTTTAGTACATACCTAAAACTGATTTCTATTAGCTAGTATGTGTCTTATATTTAGGTTGAATTATATTTTAAAAAAAACTATTTTTTATACTTATGTCACTTAATAGCAACTGCCGGCCAGGAGACTCATAGGAGAGAGCTCATCGCACCGCACAAAGGAAGCTACATATTTATAGTCTATAAAATTTATTTTCTGGTTCCTATTCATAACCTTCATTTACATGCATAATTATGATTACTGAACAGTTGCGTACGGATTTCTCAAGGCATTAAGGGAACCCGATTAACAGGTAGGTATATTACGATTAATAGATAGATACGAAATAATAAAAAAAACCTTCAGTTAGTTCCCAACTATGACAACTGAGAGTTAACTAATAGTGTATAAACATACCGCAACCCTTATTTTGTCTGACTGCTGGGAACAGATTTTTACCATAACTGAGAGAAGCTTGGAGCGTACTCCACCACGCTGCTCCATTGCGCGTGCACTGTGGAGGCGGTTTAGGCACATGCACGCAAGTACCTTAATGGTACCTTTATGAGCACAAATATAACGAGACACACACAGTAAATAAATTTCACAGCTGAGTTTTCTTACATAAAACCCGACTTTCACTAGGCTCGTCCCACAAAATAACCTTTTATGCCGGCCATGGTGCTAAATGACGACTATTTATTTTATTTACACCATTTATGCCCATTTGGGGTTATTCCTCGCATTTTATTTCGTATCACGCCATGTCTACATTTTCTGAGTGGATGACTGTTTGTTTACTGTCAGTAGTCACTGGGATATGAATTCCGTAATTATAAAAGTGGAATGTAAATACGAAATACGTTTTATTAAAATTGCAAACGAGAAACTAGCGGACTCGCGACAAAATATTAAAAGATGTTTTTACTTTATCTTTCACATACATTTCGTAACGACATTTTCTTCATTATAACATGAGTTAATATTAGTACTACCTAGTTACATATTTATGCAGGACTCTGCTGATCCCCGCGGATTCACCCGCGTTAAAAATGTAAAAAGGAATACTTATCTAAACATAGGTAACATCCCGCGCCCCCGTGAGGAGGCCCGCAAGCACGTGGCGCGCGCTAATGCTTT
>DWPV01007246.1:0-10835 GCA_018251915.1 Urbanus proteus proteus
TATATAGTATAAAACAAAGTCGCTTTCTCTGTCCCTATATCCCTATGTATGTTTCAATCTTCAAAACTACGCAACGGATTTTGATGCGGTTTTTATTAATAGATAGAGTGATTGAAGAGGAAAGTTTATATGTAATTTAATACGTGCGAAGCTGCGGGCAAAAGCTAGTCTGTAATATAAGATTTTTAGGGTGTACAATTATACATTCTACACTTATAATCCAACACTGGGATTATTCCCGTGTAATGAGTGCCATGAACGGACACAAAAACGAATGCACAAAAAAACGCAAACACCTCAACTATAACAGAAATCTAACGAAGATTAGCATGTATAAACACAATGATTGATTTGTCTATGTTTACTTACTAGCTGATCTCCGCGGTTTCACCTGCGTTAAAGAAGTAAAAAGGCATACATATTTAAACATAAGTGATATCCAGCGCACACGCGATAGACGATTTAGACCTTCAGCTATCTTCCAGTAAAAGTCCTGTTAAAATCGGTCCTGCCATTTAGAAGATTACCTCAGTCAAATAGACAGACAGACAGACACATGCGTTAAATAAAAAGTAGTTATTTTGATATCACAAACAGACACTTCAATTTTATTTTTTGTATAATTAGGATACATACATAGGTGATATTATACAAAAAAAATATAATAATCAGATAATCGAACATAAGAAGCAGTATTTAACTGAAATTCTTTGAAAGTCATCATCATCATCAAACCATTATTGTCACACTGCTGGGCAGGAGTCTCCTCTCAGTGAGAGGGATTTAGGCCTTAGTCTACCGCGCTGGCCAAGTGCAAATTGGTAGACTTCACACACCTTTGAGAACTTCTTTTGAAGAACTCTCAGATGTGCACGTTTCCTCACGATGTTTTTCCTTCACAAGTGATAAATAATTTCTAATTTCTAATACGCACATATATCAGAGGTGCCTGGGATTTGAACTTAGGACCCCTCGATTGAGAAGCTAAATTTCAACGATTAGGCTATCACTGCTCGGCGATATATGTACCTACATGATAATCGCACGTACGCGCGTTCAGTGTAAACAGTATCAGTGAGCTTTACCCATTATACAATACAAACGAATCATCCCCAAATGCATAAATCATGTGAGAGACATAAAATATTCACGGCGAGTGATTTAACGCGAACCGGGTAGGTACTAGTAATGAAATCGTTTTAACTTAGTAATTAAATCGACTGCAACGCACATGTTGACGTTTGACGACCCGCGTGGCGGAACGGTCGCCATGCCGGTCTGACGCGCAATGAGTCCCGGGTTCGATTCTCGGCCAGACAGACATCTAAATGATAAATTTAGATTTCTGTTCTGGGTCTGGGTGTTGGTGTATGTGTGTGTCTATGGCACCCACGACACAGAAGAAAATCCTACTATGGGGCTGTGAGTGTAGAAAGCGTATTTTTATGTTTATTAAACACGTACTTACTTTGGTGCCGGGTTTTGTCTATTTGACATTTGTTTGTAAGACTCGAAAATTTCCGCTAAAAATATAGAAAAGTACAATTGCTAAGCTGTAGCTTAACGTTTATACATACGTACATATATTCATAGCAGTCATCAAGAGAAAGGTTTTGTTTTAGTGGTTAGAAATTTTTAACGGAATGCCTATAGATGGATGGGGGCTTTGGTTATTAAAACCTCCCTTACCTCTTCCGATACCATAACCAATGACTCTAGTTTGTTTCGTACCTACTTTTGATTGTATTCTACGTTTCTTTTTATCTATACCTATGCAGATACTATTTTACAATTTTTAGTTCATAAATTTTATGTTTTCGCAAAACATTCAATAATGATTATGGTCGAGTCTAGCCCTCTGACCGTACACTAGTTATAATTCAACCGAGAACTCTCCAGTCCGAACCATTCAAACCACTATACCACATATGTAGTCTAATTAAATTTCAACTTATTAAGGATTCTTGTAACATAATTAAATCGTGCGGTTCTGAAATGGCTCATAATTTATTTACTGGACTCCGCTCGCCAACTGGCCCCTACAAAATTCTGTTTGTGGCATCCACAAATATCATTATTGTTATCCTGCTGTATTTGTACAATGCTTTGTATTTGTAGAGCAAAACGTTGGATTTGGAAAAATGAAGGGCTATTTAACTAATATTTACCGCCTTACTCCTACGAAAAATGCCTAACCCCGGTATATGTAAATAATACAAATAGAAAAATTACAAAACAATTTTATACTCTTTGGAACTATAATTGTCTCATCACGGTTTAATTTTCACTAGGCTCTACCCAGTCCACCTGGTGGTAAGTGACCATTGCTGCCCATAGACATTTGTGATCATTAGACCATCATCACCCGGATGACAACAGAGTCTTAATTGACGTTAGCCACAAATGTGCTGTTTCACCTGAGGACTAATTTGGAACGCCTCTAATAAGTTTATCTCCCTTACCACACCCTTCAGACCAGAACGCAGCAGTGCTTAACACTGCCGTTATAGGTTGAAATAAGTGAGGCGGAGGTGCCGCAGGAGTCGAACCTTAAAGATACTACCACATTAAAAAAGGTGTGAAAATTCCTGCAATATAAACTCCAGTCTCACATGTTTTAATTTTCACCGCGTAAACTCAACTAATTGAGACAATGAGGGAACAAAGAATGTTTGAGAACAAAATGTTTTAATATTAAAAGCCACACGTTTTGAGCATAACAATAACTTTACGGCGCGTACATTGTTCCTGTGAGCTTCATCCGGAAGTTAATTCTCGAAACATTGTACTCTTTACGTAAATTTTGGAAAGGATCTTGAATTTGTATTATACAGTCGATAAAATTCATCATAGCTTTAACATTTCCTTTTCAAACGTGTTCATGTACCGACCCCTGTTAGATTTATTTAGCGCCCACTAGTCTAGTGTCACTAACACACATTTGGTCTTTTCGCACTATAAACCGTTTCTAGCCCACCCAGTTTATTTGGAGTATTTATATGGAGTTTCTTGCGCCGCCTCTTCTCCATAACGAATAAACCTTTCGAGGCGGTGGTAGAGTTTTAATGTTCAAAAAATGTTCAATATGAATCAACTTTGAATAAATGAGATTTGAATTTGAATTTGCGTCTCTCTGGCTCTATGTATGCCTCCAGCCACAAGGGCACCCTTGTATCTTGCATAACTCACTTCCAGAAATACTGTAGTAACATTTGGTCTTGCCAACTACAAACAGCGCCCTTTAAGTTCGGATCAATTTCCAAAGAAAATTGTAGACTAACAGTTGTTTAAGCACTAGCCCTAGCACTAGAATTTCTTACATTTTATAATTTAGATCAAATCTTCAAAGGAAATTGTAAAGAGGGCGTATACTTCTAGAAACATTAGCCCACACCGGCTGGTTGGCAGCGCCTTTTAACAACTTTTATAAATTGAATTGGTGATCAATTCTTCACAGAAAATTGTAAATAAGGTCTACAGGTAAACAATAAAACTCTACAAATATTTGCCCACGCCGTCTACAACTACCGACCTCTAAGTTTTATAATTTGGTTTGGATCCATTTTCCAAAGAAAACTTTGAAGACGGCGTTGCTTATTATTACTTGTAGGTAACGTCGTCTGCACAGTTTTCTTTGGAAATTATTTTCGATAATTATAATTGTTGGGCCATTTGCCGCCAGCGACTTCAACAATCTACAACAAGCATCTGCTATTGTATATAATTTACCTACCGTCTAGTTTTAAGTTATTTAATCTAATTTTATAACCTAAATCAATTATTTAGACTGAAAAAGATGAACTAACTGCCGGCATCACGCTCGTCAGGACGTTTCAAGTTCAGCCAGGCCTACTACCGCTGCTTCCCAGATTTCTTGAGTTGTTTTCAGTTTCTTAACGTCTTCTCAAAATCAAAAATATTTTATTCAAAGTAGATTCTTTGCAGAATTATTTTTTTTGAATATCTGCTCTTATATGTATAAGGTCATCAAACTCCCTTATTTCCATGCCTGTATCTCAGTTTTTTTTTCAATTTATATAGTTGTGCTTTTTATATGTTAATTATCTTGTGTGGTGCAGTTTTGCTCCAACAATATTAATGTAAAGATGATATCAAAAGTGTAGCGAAAAGGTTTGACGTATATTAAATGATTTGGTGAACACGCTGATATAAGATTTTTAACCGTACATGACCCTTTGGCTTCATTTCACAATTGTGTTATAAAGGCCATTCAATTATTCAATGATGATGCTGTCTCTTCGTGAGCAATCTCTTCATTGTTCTGTCACCGTGAATGTGTTGCGCTTCGGTAACTTGCGGTTTGTCGGAGTTTGTCCAGAGCATCACACTTTACTGTTCGTATGTAGCACAGGTCGTCAACCCATTGTTTTTCCGCTACTGTGGACTGATCATCTTTCAATGTAAGAATGGTTCAGACAGGTTCACCGCACTGGCCAAATACGAATTGGAAGACTTTTAGAAGTTATTTTAAAGTACCTACTCTCAAGTTTCTACGCTATGATTTATTTCACTTTTAAAGCGTTTTAAATTCGTTTAATAATTCGTTTGTAATAAGCACGTAAGTTTGACCAATCAAAGGTTAGTGCCTGAGATTTGAACCAAGCACCAACTGAGAAGCCAAGCCTTAAAATTATAAAGACAGTAAGTAAATAATTTATAAATATTTATTTCCTGTCTGTCTCTTAAACTTCATCACTTAGTTGCTTAATTGTTATAATTATATTTAGAAAGGTCAACAACATGATAAATATGATGAATTTGATGCAAAAACATCGATTCTAATAATTTAAGATAATCGATCGTACCTACCTACTATCATTAGTTTAAAAAGTATTAGCCCGTTTTATCATAAACTATAAAAAAAAAAAAACATTTTTAGGTATCAACAATTCTTGTTGTATGTACAAGTAACAGAACCGTAACCTCTCTTTAACGACGAACACGAATGAAATGAGAGAAAAACATTATTCCGAAGGCATTTTTGTTTCCCAGCAGAGTAGCTCAATTAAATGAAAGTTTATTCCTCTTAAAAACTCCTCGCTTTTTGTATTTCGTTGGGAGCGAAGCCTTTGCAGGAAGCTTAAGCAAATCAGAGAAAGGTGGTATTGAAATTCGACGCGTTCAACTTATCTGCGAGTGAATTTTTAGAGCAAAACTTTTAATTCTGTTATCGATTTTGTTTCTCTCTTGTTTGTTTAGGCCCGGTATACAGCTAATTGTGCTTTGAAAAAAGTTCGCCTCGCTGTACCTAATCCTAAAAAAGGTGTTATTTTCAGTTAACGTTCCGTTTTATTTAATTAAAGTTTCGAATTTATTTCTGTTTGGTTTTTTGCACGACTGTTTGTCACGTTGTATTTTGTTTGGTGTCTCTTTATACATTAAAGAATATTACAATGTATAACTTCGTGGCAGACTGCGTTCTAGAGTTGAACTCTTTGTGGCTGCACTACCGATACGCCTATTTCTGCCTAACAACAGTAATATCATCCGCTGTTGTGTTTTAAAGTTTTAGTAGAAATGCTTGTGCGATGCGTCCTTACTTAGTCCTCAGGAGTCGCAGCATATGTAACGATCCTTAGGTATGGTTGTATTATCAGAGGTTGATTATAGCTGTCATAAGTAGCAGTTACCACTTACCATCAGATGGACCGAATGCTCGCTTGCAACTACACTATTACGGCAAATGCCAATAAGCGCTCGTAAATGTTATATTAAATTGGAGTACCTGCAAAGATAGTTCTGAAATGTCATCGCAGGCTTGCGTTACTAGGCCGATGCACTTTTTAATTGCTATGTCAGCGTCATGTATAACCTACCTCTTAATACTAATTACGGTACTTTCATTAAAAGCCACGCTCAGGTCGACTCTCATCAGTAACATGTTAGGATGTGCACATGGCTTGCTCCGTTGTAACGATCGCTCTGTGGAGAAATCGTGGAACTAGTTTACACAGTAGTTTAAGTAATAGCTCCAACTACGTAAGTAATAGCTCCTCTACTCTCAACTTTTCTATAATATTCCTTATAAATAAATAATATTCACTTTTAATTTATACACTAGCTGATCCCCGCGGTTTCACCCGCTTTTAAAAAGTAAAAAATAATACATATTTAAGCATAAATGTCGCCGCGAGTGCGCGGGATTCCAATGATGTTTAAATATGTTTTCCTTTTTACTTTTTTAACGCGAGTGAAACCGCGGGTATCAGTTATATGCACGTAAAGGATGCGCTCAAGGCTTTTGCCGTTGTAACCACCGTGAACATGCTCTATAGAGAAACCATACAACTAGTTTAAATAAGCTCCGACGTAGAAATATAAATATAAGTTCAGAGTAGTGCACGACAGAATGAAATTTCATTCTGTCGTGCACTACTCTGAACTTTTCTTTAATATTCCTTATGAAGAAATGTTCTTCATTTCTCTACGTTACTTGGACAATTCGTATAGCGCATCAGTTATATCGTTTTTACACGGACATTAGACAGCGGCGAAGGTTAAACACTATTTTGTACATATTTTAGAAAAAAAAAGTTATGTACAGTTATTAGATAACACGATAGCAATTAACAGCCAAAATAACTTTATTTTTACATTTTTACTTGTTAACATAAAAAAATGCATTGAAGTTTTAAAAATAATAAATGATAAAAAAGAGGTTCATCATCCCAGCATTATTTGACCTACCTATTCGTTAGCTGTTCCAATCTTAACAAAACAAAAAAAAATGATCAAATTGTCACACAAGGCGGCCCGGACCATATGATTCCACACGCGCTATTTCTTTCAGACAAAAAAATACGGGTATATGGGAACCTATCTAGCTTATTCGATGTTCCCTCAGAGAACGCATGACTGGATGCGTGATTACGATTACCTCCATGCGGTGGTGCGCACTCGGTGGAAAAATCATAATCGCCGAGCAAGGAATCTAACAGAAAATGTGTTTTTCTTGCAATTGCTGGTACGGGACCGTTGAATGTAGTTAAACATGAAAGATGTGTGCATTACCTGAAACAAAAGAATACAGTCTTAACTAACAAGTTTTATAAACTTTATTTATTTAATTTTTACTTACACACGCATGCACGCAGGCACACAAACAAACACAACATTAGTTCTAGGAAATGATTATGGTATCTAATCTCTGGTGTTATCTGTAATGGCTTTTTAATAATAATGTTTTAAATTGTAACATGATGATTGAGATTTAATTGCAAAAAGTATGACAATTGCAATAATTGTCAGCCACATTATTTTTACCGACTTCGAAGAGGACGAGGTACTGTTTTCGGATGTATCTTTTTAGCTTTTCTCCTTGATTTCTCTTGCAGAACTATTTTAGAAACTAAAACTACTAATGACTTAACTGTTGAGCCTATTGATATTATTTTTAATGTTTATATTACTTTTTTCATTTACATTATAAGTATACTTATTTTCCTTTATTCACTTACTCATGTAGTAAGGAACAATATGTACTTAGTCTCTAAAACAAAAAGTACTTAGTGAATTTATTGCCTAAACATGTATTACATAATGTAGGGCAAGATACATTATTGTGAAAATCAGAACCATGTCACGGCCAAAGTGAGCTGAAACAAATGTGCTCACATTTTTTGTAACAACGCTAATGTACACGGCAATTTGATAATACTGCTTACAACAAGTGATTATCCGGGGAATTGGAGTTATGTAACATGTGTAATGTAAGGTACATATGGATTTTATTAGTACAAATAAATAAAATTGGAGATAGACGCTTGACGCTGTTTTTACGTTTTCTACACTCATAGCCCCATGCCCCATTTTCTCCTGTGTCGTAGGTACCATGAACACACATAGACAAATACACAAACCCAGACCTAGAACAGAAATTTAAATTCATCATTCAGATATCTGTCTGACAGGGAATCAAACCCGGGACCCTCTGCACGGCAGACCGGTATGGTGTCCGCTCCGCCACGAGGGTCGTAGTTTTTGTTTATAATGTCATCATCTTACTAAATGCATGGGAAAATATATAAGGACCTATAAATACTGTATCTTCAAAACGGCTTGACTGACTTTGACGGGATTTTCACTGGCAGGTAAGCTAATGTTATGGGACGTAAGTTGGGATGCTTTAGTCCCGTGTGCTCCACCGGCACGCAGCTGCCAATGTCAGTTACTTGCAGGTACATTAGAGAGGGCTGTTATTTGTAAATGGTTATCAAGTTTTTTTATTTAAACGCAAGTGAAACCGTGAGGCGCAGCTAGTTAAGCAATATATTTTTTATACAGTTTGTAAAAATCGTACTATTAGGAATATAAGAAAAAATAATTTTGGTTTATAGTAAAAATACACATATTATTTTTGAAAGCTTTGAAATTTATAACTTTATCTGTAAACATATTACGCTTATTATAATAATATTTATGTTGATAATAATATTACGTGGTACAACTAACTACTCCGGAGAATTGAGGTTGCGTAACACGTGTAACAATATGGAGTACGTTGGGTTTATTAAACAACAAATTTGTTAGGACAATTTGCAGAAATTCTTTCTATTGTGGTGATCACGTGCGAAAAACTCATTAGTAGACATTTGATTGTTTAGAAAAGTAAATTTGGCTGACCTTAAAAATATGTCAGATGGAAACATTGTTACTTGTATATTTTTATTGTTATTGTAGTGGTATAAGCAACTGAAATCGTTTTCTCATCCTTCATACCAGCTATTCTCAAAGTGTGCTCCTCGGAGCCCTGGGGCTCCGCAAAGCTTTTACGGGGGCATTACTTTTCTTTTATTATAATATACACTTACATTCTAACATGATTACCGATTATAAAAAGAGTGCACGTACTTATAGTTTATTTTGGGGCTCCGTCAAAAATTTCGTCTTTCAACAGGGCTTCGCCACCAAAAATGTTTGAGAACCTTATACTATAAAAAAAGGTATTATTTACATGTGTGTCCTTGGATACTCGTTTTAACATAGTGACCCACGCTAGCTTGACTTCGAAGACACCATCGCTATGCTTTCCTCTGCCATAAAACTTAAGAAAGAATCTAAACCGTAATCCCAGCTCAACCTAGTAGTGGAAGTGGCCACTTACCATCAGGTGGGCTGCATGTTCGTTTAACAACGATATAAAAAACAACGAAAGCAACAAATCTGTAATATTTAATAAAATGACCGTATTTTCCAGACAATGTTAACACAAGGTAATGGGTGAGTATATTAAACTGGGGCGGAAACGGAACAACAGATGCAATCTACTGCGGATACGCCAGCAGGAGCCAGATAGCATAACGATTCCCTGAGAAACGTATACCAGGGTAAATGTAGGATAGGGTAAAAGTATGTTTAAAAGGTACGTATGGTAATTAAATTAGTTTAACACCATTTTGTAAGAAATAGGATGATATATTAAAAGCAGAAAAACCTAACCATATTTCCTGACTGACATTCACAGTTGAAATTGTAGTTGTAGTAGTAGAATAAAAAGAAATGTAAAGTAAACATTAAATTTTATTATAGAAGCTGTTTTAAGTCCTTAGTACAGTTTTTGCTACAAACACGTAGTAAAGACGTTAAATACACACAAAGACAAAATACACAAACGCTCAAATCTATATTTGGCTAGTGGAAAACACATAAATTCTCTCTATTGTAAGAACTAAGAAGAGTTTTGCGCACAGCAATAAGTCGCTGGTTTGATCCGGAGATAATTAAGAAACTTGTGAATCAGTGATGACAATGTAGATGATAACAATATATAAATACCTCAATCTTCCGTGCAATCCCTTGGCGACCGGTCAGCCTTATGCACTTCGCACTCTACTTATATTGGGTCCCGCGACCCACCGCATAATAAATATATGATTGTGATAAAATCATACGTGACGAGCTCCGAATAATGACTGACTGTTTTTGTGTGTAATGTCCGAAAAGTCAAGTAATAATTAAAATTTTTGAATTTAGATTTATTTCATTTTTTGGTATTTCGGTCGCTCCAAAAACCAAACAATGACAAAAATGTAAACACTGTTTTTTGAACTTTCTGACAAATTATACAGTGATATCTATTTAAGTCTTTCAGGACATTATAATTAGGATTCCTAGGTACAAAGACAGGACAGACAGGATACCTGAGAGGAACTTAGTCACGAATAAACTTAGCTATAACGTAGCGGCTGTTTTGTAGGAAGGTAAGTAGTTTGCAAACTATGGACGAATTTAGTTGAGAATGTTCAAGCTTTTAGTTTGTACGTTATACCGGATACCATTTGAATTTTGGTAGTTTTAAAACTTTGCACTTTCGGGAAAACAGTTCCGTCATGTCTCTATTGTAACTTATTTTTGACGGTTTGTCGCCTTTTAAACTTGATTTTATTTCCGTGAATATGAAAAGTATGCGCTTGAAGAATATGAAAAGTACTTAAGTATTGTTATCCGAGGAAGCGAAATTTCTATTCGTTATCGCTCATAGTCTTTAGTATGCTAAAATATATTAAAGAAATTTCCATAACATTAAACAGTTTTCGATAACATTATTTACTTATAAGTTGTATGTATGAACATAGTACGGACATATAACTATATATCTATTAGCGCACATATTGTTATTCTTTGTGACGTTGTATTTATTACATGCACACCTTATTACATTATTTACGTCTTCTTAAATTAATGAATGAGAATTGTAACTTTCTATGCATGTAAATCTTACACATAGGTGTATCTTTTAGGTGGTAGAACCCCATGTAGTTCGACTCCGGCGGCACCACCGCCACACCTATTTCTGCCTTATAACGGCAGTGTTA
>DWPV01007247.1:0-10834 GCA_018251915.1 Urbanus proteus proteus
TTTAAGTGTATGTGCCTAATAATAGTATCTGTATATTTTTCTTTGTTTCAGTAACCGAGGCTAAAAAGCGTCAGGCTAAATAATCTATATCAACACAATAAAAAAATTAAAATTTGTCCAAATAATACATCTAGTGATACTGCTTTAATATCATAATATAATAAAATCGCAAAGACATCTTGAATATAGGAAATTTTCTATAAAACGAAAGTTATAAAATAATTTGTATTTTTATTTCTTTTGGAATGCCTACCGGAGTTTTGAATAGATAGCATTTTATAGGAAGAAATGTATAGTGTACCCAATAATGTATAATTAAGTATTAAAAGCCAAATGCAACTTTTTTGTATCTTCTTTGTATGCCTGAACTTCCTTCGTAGATTAAGCTTTATTTGTAGATATGTTCTATTATTTACTATTCAAACACGTAATTTTTAAAAATAATTTATACATTAATTGTTATGTACATATGCATGCAAGTTTTTATAAAGACTTTCGGTCTTCAGTATGTGTAAAGTAGACTATCCTCGTACGAACATTAGGATTTGTTCCGTAATGATTTACAAATAATAATAATGAATTGTATGATAAATTATTATATTTATAGCAATTACTTAGTGGTCAATCTGTAATGATGTAAGCATGTGTATTTCCTGTATTATAATCGTAGTCTTGTATTTTTGATATTTAACTAGAAATTTGATGAATATATGAATCTCACAATTGGCGATTGCTCTTTAACAAAAAAAAGAAATATCAAAAATGTATTTATTTTGAAATATTTTTACATAACAGATATAATTTTGCACTTAATCTAGTTGTTTGAATACTTACATACATAAAATATGTTCTTATCAGTCATTTATTGCCTTTCAGTAACAAAGTATTTAAACACTTAACATATTGAAGGTGGTATAGTCCAGAAAGATATTTTCAAATCATAATCAAGAATATTCAAGCATACATTTCTAGTAAATTCTATACAATATATTAACAATATACCATATATACTTGGTGGAATTTAAAATAAATGCTCTACGCGAAAAACACTTCAGATTTTATGTTACATATATTTTACATTATGTATTCAACATTACACATAGGTAATTATGTTCTATATAGTACCAAGTTCATAGTTAGTCAGACTACATTTATATGTAACAAATTATTCTTACAATAATATTATAAACTCGTAAGATCTTAAACAAAATCAGATTAAAAATCGGAATAAAACACGTGTTTCTAAGCTATTACAGTGACAAAAATACTATAATAGAAGTTGTGCTACGATATAGCACACAAAGGCGTATTCACTAAGTTACTGCACTCTAAATAAAACTCCAGTTTTTACGTCGATCCTTAGTGTATTATTTGTTTGGGTTGCTTTGATGGCGAAGCACCTGGTAATCGCCCGTCGCCGGCTCGTTTCACTCCTGTTGATTTTATATCTGAAATAAAATCATATTTTATAATAGTAAACCCACGCAGTGCATACACAATATAATGTTACGTTCCTACAGATAATTTTTATATTATAATCTTTAAGTCTTCGAATTATCAAAGCAGGAACACACATACAGCCAGGCTGGTAAGTTGTTGGTTGTCGTCGTCTACAGAGGACGATAATCGGCGACCATCAACCACGGTTCCTGACAACGTGCGCCGACAATTAACGATAGTCGGCGACGGTAACTGACAACAGACGGCGACGGTCATCGCTCGACATAAAGTTTTTCTCGTATATTAGCACCCTAAGGAGTAACTATGGCAGCTGTGATTAGTTCAGGTAGAACATCTGTTTATACATGAAGTTGGTTACAGATGGCCAGCGGCGGTCATTTACCATCAAGTGAATTACAAATTAGTTTGCTAGTACTACGAGTACATTATAAAAACACACACAAATGTATTTTAAAACTATATTCAAATAAAAAATACGAGTGTGTTGTAGACCACACGACTGTAGTAAAACTTAATATAATATTTTTGAGAGGAAGAGAGAAAGAAAATGTGTGCTCGCACCTCTCATGCCCCTATAAGTTATATACGAAAAGTAACTCTCTCTTTTATCTTCACTAAGTCTCGTTACGAATTCACCAGCCGACTCCCCAAGTCAAACGCGGGTAAAGAAGTTTAACTTCAAAAAAAATAATCAAACGCAAGTGAATAAGTGTAACTGTGACGACCCGCGTGGCGGAACGGTTACTATACCAGTCTGACACGCAGAGGGTTCCGGTTTCGCTTACCGGCCAGACAGATACCTGATGATGAATTTAGATTTCTGTTCTGGGTCTGGGTGTTTGATTTCGTCTATTCCTTGTGTTCATGGTACCCACAACAGTGGGTACCATGCATACCACATATACAACCTACTGTGGGGCTATGAGTGTTACACGAAAGTATCATAAAAAAAACAAAAAAAAAAACAAATAAAACTTAAAAAAAAACAAACAAACTCACCCTGCAGCCACCTGACTTGCGTGGCGGGCCCGTAGCCCTTCTCGTTGCGCGCGGCGATGCGGAATATGATCGCGGGCTTGGTGGACGAGTCCACGTGCGCCGCGCCCAGCGACGCCTGCGGCACCACGCACGTGTTCGCCTTGCCGCAGTACACGCGCACGAACGCCAGCTGCGACTTTGATGCTTCCTACACACGTATATATAATTATTACACTAAAATCATGGACGAGTCTAAAATATATATTTATTTTGTAAGTTTAACGCGAATTTGAGTGTTATTATAACCGTAACACACTAACGCATGACATGAGTTACACTAATGGGAATTAATATCAAATCATAACATGGTATAACAATAATCTTGTCCTATAAACAGTATAATAATTGTAATGATGGCTTTTATTTTATTATACTTATTTATTTATTTTACTCCTCATTTACACAAATAATTTTAACTTATTCGTCGTCATTACTGAACTTAAGACGGTACCCAATTTAGGCATAATCAATATGCCAAATTGATATACCACAACAACAACAATTTCTCTACTCCTTGAATATCTTTATCATTTTCGTACTATCAACAATATATGCAGAATATTGAATATCTATTGCATACCTTTGGTTGTGTATTCGACCGAACGGCGAGGTAGACTGAGTACTCGAAGATGCCCTCCGCCGCAACTTGAGGTGGCTCCCACGATAGGTGGGCACCTTCCACGGACTTCGATATTTTGATAGCTGATGGCGCTCCGGGGAATCCAGGTAAACAGGTTTTGAACGCCGATTCCTGATGGATAACAGGGAAATTAACTTTTGGCACATCAAAACATTATTGTTCCCTTGCTGGGCTGCTGAGTCTGTTATACAGATCACTACTTAGGCTATAGTGTTGGCCAAATGTGAAGTGACACTTCACACTTACTTGAAAACTTTTTTAAAGAATTCACAAGTGTGTTTCCTCATGGTATTTAATAATTTCCAACTTGCACATATTTTGATATAATTAGGGGGTCGGTGTGAAAAATCCCAAGCGGGTTTCGAATCTTAGACCGTCGATTGAGAGGCAATGTATCAACCACTAGACTGTCACTGGCTCCAATTATACTAGAAATTATCTATAAACATAACAATAAATCAGAAAGAAAACTATGTTAAAAAGCAAAGGATAATTATTTCTAAAAAAACATATTAGAACATTATCTTACCTCACTGAATTCACCTCTGCCACATGAGTTGATTGCCGAAATCCTGAACTTATAGGCAGTACCGTGTTCTAGGGGCGTCATGGGTAGCCCAGTCAGGTCCGGGAGATTGTCCAAAGACAGATTTGAAAGGTCTACATTAGGATCTGATATGTAATTTTGAACCTAGAAAAATAAGGAATTTAATTATTATCAACCTCTTTCTATGAAATATTGATAGGATGGAATAAAATCAACTTACGGTATATGTAGTTCCTTTGACTATGCCAACAGTGTACCACGCATCTTCATCATTCTGCTGTTTGGGTTCTTCTGATTCATTCTGTAATAATGTAAACAAATAATGAATTAATTTTATTTTTTAATATATTAATATGCATTTCAGTTAATATTAGCACTGTACTTCATGTTTTGGTAAGATTATTGATTACTCAGTTTTAATTCAAATTTTTTGAGGATAGGTGCTTTGAAAGTAAATGCAGCATAGGTGTAAGTGTTTAATGTTTAACTGTTACATATGAAACAGGTATCAACATAGCGTCTACTTTACTGCTTCAATGTGGATATCGAATGATATTCAAATATTATAACAGCATATTTGTTCCACTGTCACTAATTAATTACAAATCCGTTGCCACTTCTGAAAATAAGATAAACGTCCAAATATAGGTCATCTAGAAATGAGGGTGTAACATGTGGTTAATTAAAGATGCAGTGCTACTGCTGAAGACTAAATTGATCACCCTACTGTAAGGGACCAAGCTTTTTTTTGGAAATGGCCACTGCTGCTCGTTTAGCCAAATTACCCAAATTAACTAAATTTAGGTATTGACTGTTTCCCCATCATACAGTGTCCTTTCGCTTTCGCATTGAATAGAATGTACTGTAAATGTAGTAAGGACACTCCAATGGGTATCGATTGTTCGTAGTTTCTACGTCATAGGCGACGTATGTTCGCTCATGTGGGTTGTGGCACTCGACTGCGGGCAGCTAGAGTGGGACCTCTAACTCATCTATCCAGCAGCCCCGAGAAGAACGGCGTTATGTGTGGTCGCTTACTGTCATGCACCAGACGGTGCGGCGAGAGCAGCGCTCGCCTGAGCTAAGCCCGATAGGGCAACGCGCTCTGAGGGCTCCGACTTGCTTTTCTTGTTGAGTCCCCTTCGCATGCATCAAGGACAGCCATGAGGGGGATTTTAGTGCAGTAAAAATTCCACATAACCTGGCGTCGCTTATAAGACGTAGCACTCGGCTATGTACATGTTGTTTAACGCTCACGGCGTCTTCGCCTTCGCCCGCCGCCAGCCCAACCCCGACGTGTGCGGTGTACCTGCTCGTGGTGGTGCAGCGCGGCGCTGGCGAGCGTGGCGAGCGCGTGCGCGGCGTCGGCGGGCGGCAGCGGCGCGGCGTGGCCCGAGCTGCTCACGGCGCCCTCGCCCTCGCCCGCCGCCTCGCCCTCCGCTCCGCCGCCCGCCACCGACGAGGACACGCTGCCGCCACCCTCCTCGCCTGCAACGGACGAATATTGTTTCTTGTTAAACATTCATTTATTTATTCACTTAAAACGCTATGTAAAAGCTTGTCTGACATATTAGTGTAGTTAAATGAGATTTAAATAAAGATATCATTAAAAATTCAATTAAATGATTAAGTGTGACACACAAAGAATAAAATTTGACTAAATAAAATAAAAATAAACAACATTTTAATGTAATATTGTTAGAACAGGTAGACACTTTTTGATAGATATTTAAGGCTAAAATCGAATCCACATTAAATAAACCTAAGTCCAACAGTAGATGTCAAAAGGTTGATGAATGCATAGATTACCTTGAAGCAAAGTCGGAGAGAGTAAAGCTGACCCATTAGAGGTCATTGTCAACAACGGCATAGACTCGCTGACTGTGGGCATCGTATCAGCAGCACCTTCCATTTCTGAAGTGTCAGCATCGCTGAATCTGGTCAATATGAAATTTTATGTTTTATCTTTATTTTTTTTATACTATAGCGGAAACAAACGAACAAGTAATCCACCTGATTGGTCAGTGAACACTGCCACCCATGGACATCTGAAATTAAACCCATATAAGGTTTGAGTTTTATCTGAGGTCTCCTACAGATGCCTCATTATACCTGAGGACTAAGTATGGATACCTCGGATAAGTTTGTCTCCCCTGCCACCCTCCAAATTAGTCAGAAATAGGTGTGATAGTAGATAATTAGTAGAAATGTTCCTGGAATCAAACCAGAAGTTCTACCACCTTTAATAGTAACATGACTAAAAGTTGAAAGAGAGTAGAGATATAATTTAGTTTAAATATAAATTGAAGTGTTTTTCTACATAAAGGTATATTGTTTAGATAAATACTGACTCATTAGCTTGTTGCTGTTGTTGTACAACTGAGAATGAGTGCAACACGGCGGGACCATTTGCTGTGGAAGATATCAGAGCCGCTTCCGACTGGCCGCTGCTTGATATGTCTGCACCACCTTCTGTTGTGCTTGAGCTGTGGATAATATATACAGTAACATTACAATTATCTATTCCTGAATTAAGGTTGCCCACTTACAAATCAATCAATGATGAATCAACATTTTTGGGATCATTTTATCCAAAAAAATCAGTAATATAAGTATATTTTAGTATTTTAGTTGTTGAACACTTGACTAGTCAACAACTGAAAGTGAGCTGGTGAAATAATACCAGGTGAAATAATTGAACCATCATCAATCCGTATTGATTAGGTTTACCACAATTGATTTAACACTAACACTGACGACAACTGCATTCAATAATTCCGCACCAGGCGTGGATATGAATAAGTTGGCCAGTCATAAATGGTCATTTTTCAGGGCAGCCTTTTTAAACATTGAGTTTTGTCTGTAAATTGTTGTTTTATGTTTTTAAATACTTTTTTATTGCAATAATATTATTTTAGGTGGAATTTTCGGATAACATAAGCATTTCTAACAAATTCACAAAGTCGACTTATTCATATGTATTGTAAAAAATGACAATCGACATTGAATGACTTATTTTGTCATTAAATGACTAGTTTCTTGGCGCCCTAAGTTATTTTATTAAATCTTTAATTTAACAAAACACACTTAATTTAAATTTAAAATTTGCAATATATTTACCTAATGCCTGTGCTGAGCACATCCTGTGCGGCACTGCTGATATCATTGACATCGTCACTGCTGGCAACCCCCTCTCCACCACCCATGTCTTCATCCATTGTACTCGATTCCTCTGTAAAATAAATATGTTAGAATTTTTATTGAATGTGCATAACATCATTATTGAATTGCAGGCAATAATTATATAAGTTTTATTGACTTCAAAATTACAATTAAAATTAAATTGAATGTTACAATTAATATAAGTTGAAAAAAGGGAATCCTACATATTCTTTTGTTAATTAAATATAAAAAAACTGTCCAAATTACTGTTCCTAGGAAGAGTGCGCAGAATGCTGGCAACATTACTTCATTGAATAGCTAAGCAATTTGTTGGCCAAAGTATGTGCTAGCCCTGTAATGCATATATTAAATAGTAATTAAATGATTTTATGATTAGAATGATTTTGTTTATATCTTTGTTTTAGATGTTGTGTTGTGTTTGTGTTGTTGTGTCAGAAAACTAGTTGCCAAAGAAAATTATTATTTGCAACAACTTTGGGTACGTAATTATCACATTATTAGTAAGCAATATATGGGGAAAAAATGTTTCTTGTTTACCATCCTGAATTATTGGTGCCCCAACACCTTCTATGGGCATAGCGGACGTAATGGACTGGTCGGGAGACTCTTCCTGCGGAGCGTCCACACCTTCCTCCCCTTCGTCGAGGCTGGGCTCTTTCAGCATAGGATCCAACGGGTTTTCGGGGTCTTGAGGTGAGTTATCTTCTGTTGCTGCCTGTAACCATAAAATAATTGAATTTTAAGGAAATACATGTTATTCTTAATGTAACTTAAGTATTTTATGCATTATGATTCAAGAAGAGAATCACAGAATTGTGAAATGAAGTTTCTTTAGCAGTATTTTAAAAAGGGTTATAAATGTTCAGGTATATACAATATCCTATAAATGAAAAGTTATTTTCAATAATATTAGTAACATAAATATAAGATATTCACCGGAGTAGACAAGCAGTTATCACCAATGTAGGCAGATTCATCAGCTGTTCCGGGGGTCGTTTCATCTATGTCCATTTCCTCCTCGGCCTCTGCTTGTTCTAGAAACCAATTCAAAATCTAAATAAAAATCTGAATAACATTGCCATTTAACACTTGTGTAAGTAGTTAATGGACAATAAAGAACCAATTGTTTACACTGAACTAGAATGAGCTTTAATGAACTAGTAGTATTATGACAGTCTCTGGGGGCCCACAGTCTCTACGCCCCCATGGATATGCAGCCCCAACAAAAACAATATAGTGTCCTTTTTACTTTTAACCGAAACTTGAAAACAGTAATCAAATACATTTGCCTACATAATCCATATAACTAACACTTTATATTTAAACAATAAAAATACAAAAGTTTTGTATTGTATTGACGACTCGCGTGGCAGAATGGTTACCATACCAGTCTGACGCGGAATGGGTCCCGGGCTCAAGTCCTGGCCAGATAGACATCGAAATGATGAATTTAGATATGTGTTCTAGGTCTGGGTTTTTGTATATTCGTGTGTGTGTGTAGTCCATGACACCCACGATACAGGAGAGAATCCTACTGTGGGGCTATGAGTGTAGAAATATTTTTTTTTAAATTTATAATTCAAATAAGAATGCTGATGTCATTGTAATAAAAAAAAAATTAACACTGCAATAAAGGTTATTCAGATATATTAATAAAAAGTAAATAAATTCTTATTGAAATACTGGGTTAAACATATGAATACACCAAGCCTAATTTTTTTTCGGTTAGTAAGTGAACTTATACTCTTGAAGTAGTAATTGTAGAGGTGCCTCTATACACCTCCAAGACGTGTTACCTTGCTCTGCAACAGCATGGTCGCCGCCGTCGGCCGACTGGGCACTAGGCTCTATGTCCAACACATCACTGCTACTCGTAGGCGCTGCGCCATTTGTCGCTACATACAATAATTCAACCTATATATTTAATGAAACAAACAAACGGGACAAACAACTAAATCCATAACTTAGCAATGTAACGGTTCAGCAAAGAAAATAGTACAGGAGTCAAATAAAATAACATAATGTAAATGCGACTTAATAGTACATAAAACTTACACACCTGATTCCTCAGATGCAGCAGCCTCTGAATCGTGCCCGGCTAAGTTATTATCAGACATATCTTCAATATTTTCTGGTTGGTTTTCGACTAAGGGGGACATTTCCGCGCCATCGGGAACATCACCTTGCAGTGCCGAATCTGACTCCATATTGATGACGGTACCAGAACGATCTGATATAAATATAAATAAAATTGAATTTCAAATAACTGTTACGAGACTTTACGCAGTCATAATATAGTAAATTAACAAAATTTCGATATTTTTGACAATTTACAAAGATCGTTCATCTGCCAAGCCAACTCGGCGTCATTCTGTTTCCTTTTTTTATATATTATAAAGATGAAAGGCAAAGACAAATGAAACCATCCTACTTACAAAATCCTAAAATAGATATTTATTTAAATGGATCTTCAATAAATTTTTAAACAACGAACAATATAAATTTATTAAATGTTTATTTAGTTACTGACTTGATATTTTTATTATCTTTTGTAATAATATTCATATTATGATCACTTATTGTATGAGAAATGCTTTATACAAGAAATTAAACGAAATTTTATTATTATATTATAGTAGACAGATAATTCAGTAATTTCATGAACGAAACAGAAATAAACCATATTTTCTATTCATTTTTCAAGTGAATTAAGTTGACTTTATGGTACGGTCTTGTGGTAAAAAAAGTTGTTGAAATATGCTCTAAGGTAAACAAAGATTAATAAACTTCTATACATTATTTCGCCGCGTAGCGGACATTTAAATTTCTGCCAGGCAAGCCGATCCTCTTTGATTATATGCTTTTATAGCCAATCCTTGTAATAAATTAAGCGTTCTGTATTATAATGATCAGAAAATTTGGACTTGAGAAACATCTTACGAATTCATGATGCAACGAATCCTGATTATGGATTAATTAATTTATTGTAATATGGTTTATAGATTATAGTAAGTAACGAATTAATATAAAAGGTTGTTAAACAGCATCTTTCGTGTGTAGCACAAACAATTGATACTAATACAGTTCGCTCCAGTTTGTAAGTGGAACATGAAATATGTCAAAATGTGATGTCATCGTAAATGTCAAGTGTCAAAATTGAAAGGAGAGATTCTAAACATGTGATCTATATTGTGAGACGCAAGTTTAATTTGTTATAATATAATGTAATAATGGGAAATACTAGTAATCTAGGTAGATTCTGTAAATTAAGTTAATGTTTTTGTGCATCGTTAGCTATAAAGAATATTCATGTTATAGTGTGCGAATGATTATGTTACATGTTTACAGATTAAGTGCCGATCTATTATTACACCAGAAAAATATCAATAAGATATTTAATTATATGTATTAAAAATGTCGAAGACAAACAACGAGAAGGCCGGAGAAGGAATTAGGTCCATGAGGTCAACTACAGCATTCAGGGTTATAAATTTTGAGCTCTATGCAAAACCTGTAAGAATTCTTCAATTTCTTTTTGTTGATTATATAACTTGCCTTCTTAGCTCCATATTTTAACATTTTTAATGTCGAATACAGTAAATTAGTTATGTTTATTATGTTATGTTACGCATAATATTTTAATATTAAAAAAAAAACATTTTTTTTTATTAAGTGGTAAGGGGGTGGAAAATTGACGGGGTTTACAACTTAGTTCATAGGGGTAGTTACAATCCTGTAACTGAACTTCCTGGTTAGCATTTTACTAGAAAGTAGGAGTAACCTCCTATCTATAGTTATCCATGTGCTCCATTTGGCATTTACCTCAGGCTGTGGTATAAAAAATGTATGGTTTTAGTGTTTTTAAGTCCAGTAACCTCATCACAGTATATGCCCCATAACTTGTACATATTACTTTAGGCAAATCACTTTAGAGACGTTTTTGCATTTGTAGTAGTGTAATACCT
>DWPV01007248.1:0-10834 GCA_018251915.1 Urbanus proteus proteus
GTGCCGCTGCAGCCGGCCGGGGCGCAGCAGCGCGGGGTCCAGCAGGTCGGGGCGCGAGGTGGCGGCCAGCACGGGCCCGCGCGCGCCGCCCTCTGCGCCGTCCATACGCGCCAGCAGTTGGTTCACCACCCGGTCGGTCACGCCCGTGGAGTCGTGCCCGCGTCTGTGAACGAACACCACGGTTTTCAAAGTGTAATAAAACGCAGATACGCATGGACGCACAAACCTGCCCGGACTCAGGCGCGTATGTATTGTCATACAAACGTCCACACACACAAACATCTAAACGTAAGCACGCGCGCACGCTCGCTCAATTGCCCGCTCGCTCGCTCACACAGTACTCGCTACCACAACGCTCGAATCCGCGACGCCGCCCGACGCAAAGCGGTTTGCGTCGTAATACTTACTTAGGGGCAAGGCTGTCGAACTCATCGAAGAATAATATGCATGGCCTCTGCATATCTGCCCTGTGGACAATTATAACGAATTAAAGCCATTTTAAAACAATTAAGACTTCCTTTATTCATACGTCACTTATATGCAAGTGCAGCATACACTGTTTTGATAATATATTTTTTAAATTTTTTATCTTCATATCTTAGGAAGATAATCTTGACAACTAGAGTGTTAAAAATTTTTTAGCATTTATATCTGGACGTTATGTTTAAAAAAGTTTTCAAAACCACTCAAATGAATTTCTTACTTATCAAATATATCCCGAACAGCCTTCTCACTTTGACCAATGTATTTGGAGAGTAATTCTGGTCCTTTTACAACTAGGAGCTTCATGTTGGCGAGCCGCGCGAGACACGAGCCGATGTGCGACTTGCCCGTGCCCGGCGGCCCGTACAGCAAGACGCCGCACGACTGCGACGGGAATAACGCTGGGTACTGGAACAAAAACAGTTTTAACATTATCACACTTGTTTTTTTTTAATTGTGTCAAGTAATTATTACAGAAGATGATATGATGAGTAGATATAACACACATAGGTTCATAGTAGGTAGTTCTTTTGTAATTCTTATTTTATATTACTTTTTGTGCAATTATTTCAATAATATGCGGACCAATAAGACCATAAGTCGATAGGGAAAAGGTCTTACCACACTTTAAAAACTAACACTATGATGTGGTGCTAGCATCATAGAATACGACATATTCTACAATCTTAAAAAAAATTTATTAACAAATGTTACCATAATAGGCCAGAATATACATTCGGTGAGCTCTTGCTTTACGTCTTCCATGCCACCAACGGGGCCCCAAATGTCGAAGGCCTTAGCTTTCTCCACGTCTTTGGTCACATCTTCTACCAGGCGGGGTTTTGCATCTTCAGGATGTTTCTCTACAACACATTGGGGTTCTAAATTGTAAGGATTAAATTACTTGAGGATTACATGTTAAGAAAACCTGTTCCTGATTGGAAGATAGACTTCTTGGTCAGTCTTTACAATCAGGATTCTTTACAATTTTGCATGTTATTCAAATCGAACACACATACATAAATTCCGTAAGACACAGAACACTCACTTTTCTTTTTAACGCCGTTAAATATCTTCTTGTTCAGATAGTCTACTATCTCCCTGACGGTGCAGCCGGCCGTGTCCATAGATAGTTTAATGACGTCATCGTCTTCCACAAGAAATGTGTCGCGAATTTTATCATTTAACAAATGCTTAAATAGTTCTTCTCGTTCATCCTATAAATAAAATTTCAAATATAATGAAAATTAACACCCAAACTTAACAAAGGGGGAAAGAATGCATCCTCAAGAATGAAATATACATTTATTATTATTAAAGTTTGTTAAATCATAATCATATCATATAACTGTAAACCATAAGCAACAAATTAAATAAAACTGACTTGATTAATTTCCTTTATGTCAAAATGTGCCGTGAACAGCGGCTTGCCACTGAAGTGGCTCAGTACAGCGTGCAGGGACTTCATGCTGAGTGACGTCATCAGCACGCACACACCCGCACATGATTGTAACATTTGCTTTATCACTACTGCTAACCTGGTGGAAAAATTATAGCATAGATCAGGTGTGAGCAATGAAATGAAATGAAATAAAATATCTTTATTTTGCATAGGCCTACGAAGGCACTTACAAATTGTCATTTACGTAATTATCTTTTCTTTTCTTTATGAGCAACCTTTATGTTGTGGATTTACATATTATGCCTCTTTACAAAGCTTCTAAAGCTAAAGCATGGAACCAAAACAATCATACCTTTGGTAATAAGCTATATCTTGAGGGGAAGCACCTTCCATATTGGGCGGCACCAGCGCATCAACATCGTCACAGATGAGCACCGCTGGACTGTGTTCCTGACACATTAGTATAGCCTTGCCCAGCACCTCTGTAATGTCCTTGCGACCCTTCAGTGATCTACAATGCAGGATGTGAGACCAGACAGTCAGCTCCTTCTGTACTATGTGGCAGAGAGCTGACTTCCCTGTACCACTCATACCTGAAAGAAATATCCTCAACATTGAGTTTTTCATATTTATGGAAAATGTTAAATATTTAAGAAACAAATTGACATAAGATATGTCTTAGAACCATGCCTATCTACCTTACTAATTAATGTTAAACCAAAACGCCATAACAAATTAAAAGAGGATGAGAATGAGAGTTATATTTATGATTACAATAATAAAACTGTTGTCAATATTTATGACATTTATCCTTCTTGACGAAAAAAAGTGTTGTAATTTAACACTTACCAGTAACTAGCACATTGCTTTTAATTTCAGAAACTCCTTTAAAATTAGCCTCTCTGTGTATTTCAAAATAGATATGCGACATTACATTCTCAACTAGTTTCTGTACCGACTTCATTGTCCTGCAGTAATTTTTGGAATCATATTCTAAATTAGACATTGCTAGTTTTGGAAGCACCAAGTCTGTGTCACTCAAACATTTTGCTGCAACTGTGCAATGCCTGAAAGACTCTGAATTGAGCATTGTATATTTAAGTTTCTCTGGTTTGAGTTTGAATTGCAGAAAACCATTACTTATTAGCAGATTCTGTTTCACCATACAATCGTTTATGAGAAATCTTTTACCAGAATGTGTGCTGTCTACAACACATTTCTTGAACTTCTCTATCACATCTATTTCTGTTTGGGTTTTCTCTGAATATGTCACAATATCTACATGCTCTGGCTGTTCTATTTTATCGCCAATTATGTCGAATATTATTTTTGTTCCATTCTCAATGTTAATTATAACATTCAATGCTCTAGGAATGAGTACAGTTGGTATATTTTTATTGTATACTTCACGACACAGACTTCTGAATACAGTATTATCTACAAGTACTATTTCAACACATAAGCCATCTATTTGACTATTTACAGCATCAATATCTTCTTCCTCCTTGTTTTCTTGTAGCACTAACGGAATATGTTTCATAGTAGCTAATATCACAGTAGAATCTTTATATTTCTCATTAAGAAAGTCTTCATGTACAAAAACAATGTATGGATGTATCAGGTTCCTCTTACCGTCACACTCCATTGGAAGTGCTCTTAAAACAATTCTCTCTGGCACACTCATGTATGGTTTAAGCAAGCCACTATTTATTAATCCTATGTTATTAAATTGATGATTACTCTTATCAGGCATGTGTGGTAAGCTACTTTGCAGACTGCTATGGAAGCTGTTGAAGGCATCTACTTTAACTACAACTCTACTGTGGTTTACTAAAATTCCAGTCTTCTTGGGAGTGAAGACAATGGGCATGGAAGTGGATATCCAAACGACAGCCTTCTGATTAGCCACTACCAATCTGAGTTGATCCAGAATACGAAGCTGCAAAATATCTACATTGTTTTCCTGCAATAAGAAAAAAAGTTGTTCATAAATTGGCAGATGTATTCAAATTCAAATCTCGTTCAATCAAAGTTGATTCATATTGAACACTTTTTGAATGTCAAAAACTCTACCACCGCCTCGGAAAGTTTATTTATTATGAAGAAAAGGCCGCGCAAGAGCCTCCATACCATACGTGTGTATGCTTGCATCTTTTAAGAAAATGGTTGCACAATAATGTGAAATTACAAATGGTTTTGATAAATAAGATATATGTAGTGGAGCTGGAGTTACATCACACCATAAATGTTTTTTATTTAAATTGTTGTTTACATTATAATATGCTTTATCACATAAATATTATTTTATAGTTGATTTAAATCTTTTATCCGGTAAGCCAATAAAGCTTTTTGGTATTTTATTGTAGAAGCAAATACAATTTTCCATACAAGAGGCAATACTGTCTTCTATTCTCAGATATTTTATTGAGTGTAATATAAACCTACCAGTATTTCCTGGTCATCTGGACTATCAGTGTCAATGTACAGCTCATCCAGCACCTTGACATCTCCATAGGGCGCGACAAAGACATCGGCACCCTCGTCTAACCCTACCAGCCTGCTGTAAATGGGATTGCATGCAAGCTGGCCTTCTGGGATATTGGTAGTGTATACAACCCACAGTAATATCTGCTTCTCCTTGCTCAGGACTTGGATGCATTGTGTCTGGAATAAACATAGAAATAAATTTAAGAATTTATAGACAGATTACGTATAATTTTTGAATGAAAATATAGGTTTTTTTTTTTTATTTTAGGTACATTTATAAAAAAAACGTAAGTAGGTAACCTAAAAATAATGTTATTACAATAAAATTTCGACTATTTTTAAGCCAACTGTTACTATTTATTGTATCGAAATTAAAGATACTACATTGTTATACACGATGTTATCTTACCTGATCGTTGCTCGTATTATACTTTGAACTGATGTAAGCAAAGCAGGACCTTTCATGGGTATATATTACTTTTAATCGTACGCCTCCCAACATTTTAAATATTTACAATTGAGCCTCTAATATGTACATTGAAATATTGTACCTCTTATATAGAGCTAAACCTAAAGTACTTTCAAAAGTTATAGGAAAATAAATACCAACAATAATTTTGTTATCACAACATTGCTAATTTTGACATTAGAGCATGTCATTGCCCCTGATAACATATTACGTCAAGAATGTAATACAATTTACGCAGTCGTATCTTAAAGTGATTACATTTTAATATCTAATATATAAAAGAATTTTTTATTCATTTTTATTTTTAATAAAATTTCGTTGCCATTAAACTTTGATCATTGATTTTACTCTAAAAGTAATTATGCAAAAATACGGAATCCGAAACGTTATTTTACGTTCCATTCACGCTTTATTAGTATTACGAATTTAAACTTCTACTCTGTGTTTGTAAAATAAACTGACTAAATATTTTTTCTTGTAAGTATTTTATTTTACTATTATATTTTTGAATTTCATGTAATTTTCTAACGTAAACAGAATAAATTATTAGCTAAAACTTACTTTCAACGGCAACCAATGCATAAAGTATTGAGTTTACAAGATGGAAAGGAACGACGTTGGAGCTTACCTTTTTATTGGTCTGTAGATTTGCCAATAGAAATTCAAAGCAACGGTTTTTGTAGATTGCTCTATTCGGTTGCGTGTTGAAATAACGTAATTTTGGATAAACTTTATACTCGGTGTGCTGTTATTCAGTTGTGAAAATACTTAGATACTTTAATTTTGTTTAAAATCGGCTGACGCCGACCTGAAAACTGTAAGTATTCGTTTATTTACGCTATAACGCCTAACGCTACGTGCATTATTAGACGTTCAGTTGTTTTGCCTCCATTTTTGGTCGTTAGACGTGATGATTTTGAAACTTGTTTACGATTTATTTATCATTAGTATTTACTTATAAACGTGTTAAATAATGCAAGACTAAAGGCGTTTACCAATACACGTGATAAGAATGTTATATTGTTGTTAGGAGCGATGGCGCCAACGAGATTGGCATCGAAGCCGATCGGCGTCAATGAGAACTTCAACGGTATTTTAAGCCATGGAATCACGACAAGGAGTAAGCAGCTGGCTACTCTGAAGAGCTACAAAGATAGTTTAAAGGTGCCAAACAAAAGAAAAGCTGATAGTCCGTTGAAAGACATGACTGCGAAGAGGGCGGCGTTCGGAGACATCACCAATGCCTTCAACAAGTCCTGCGCAACCCATGACAAAGACAAGGTCCTGCCGCTCAAAAAAGTCACGGTGGAGACCAGAATGCTCCCGACAGTAAAGGTTAATAACCCTTGTATACTCACCTCCTTTATAAAAAACTAGTTGAGGGTATTACATCAAAGAAATCTATTAAAACGTAAATTAAAGCTTGTGAATCATTCATTGTTCTAAATTAATACAGTATTTCCACAAAATACATGTGGTAGATGCATTGTTTTGACCAAAAAAAGGTCATTGAACTTTCCCTCCAAAAATTTTTGCTACACAAATCACATGCTATTTTAAGTTTGTTTATTGAAGGTTTAATTATTACTATGTATCTTATCAATTTTTATTATAATCAATTATTCAGGTCAACAATGTGGAAATAATTATTGCAAAAATCAAGTAAAGAAGGAAAATATCTTTAGAAACAAACAATATATTTGTATCCAAAGAAATACTAAAATTATTATTCATAACTGTTTTTTTTACTAGAAGTTTTAAGTCTTGCAAAACAGCTGGCATGCTGTGTTGATAATTCTTGGCCTTGACACACTTGTCTGCTAACATGAGATATTTTTAAACTTATTATAATTATGCAAATGTTTATGATGGTCAGATAGGTAAAGCTTTACTAAACACTTATTAATGAATACATTAGAATACACTATCGTCTATTTTTGTATAAGCTTAAGATGTTTGATAAACTGCCAAAATTATTATCAATATTTCAATTGTAATCATGGTTACCAGATGGTTGGATGGTTATCAAAGTTCATTATAATTTAAGAACACATCCACATAATTATCAACTTGAAAGTTCTTAAGTATGAATTGGTTAGTACTTATTGCTCCATGTTATGTGAACATTGTTTGTTAGTTTTAAATTGTTATTACTTTTAAGCAAACAACAATTTTCATGCATT
Source organism: Urbanus proteus proteus (assembly GCA_018251915.1). Classification (NCBI taxonomy): domain Eukaryota; kingdom Metazoa; phylum Arthropoda; class Insecta; order Lepidoptera; family Hesperiidae; genus Urbanus; species Urbanus proteus. The sequence goes on from DWPV01007248.1 coordinate 7,025, forward strand.
CTACAACAAAGGTGTTACATGATCATTTCCTGAGTATTAGTTAATTACCTGAAATTTATATTATATTTTAGAACATAAAACCACAGACACAAACACTGGCAGTTAATGGCAAAACCTCCAAAACAAAGCAACTACAAAGAGCAGCAACTAATGCTATAGAATCAGTACAGAAGCACTTTGCCAAAGATCCGCCTAAGCCAGTTGCCACTAGAGCCCAGAATGGCATCCTCAAGAATGTGGAGAGGAAGTCCATGGGCAAGGAGAATCAAAACCAGAGCCAGAATTCTGCGAAGTCGGCCAGGAGTGATGTGTCCGGAGAGCCATCGCTTTATATGACAGCGCTGGAAAATATGTTAGTATTTAAAATTGATAAATTTGTTTTGTTTTTACCACCCTATCTAGAAGCAGCACAAATGATATTCCTGAGAGGTGTAACTTTGTGTCTGATGACCATTTCTTACTATAACATTAAAGGCGCTATAACATTATAAAATAAGCATATGGTCTACCTAATGGTAAGTGGTCATTGTCGCCCGATATGTAGAATTGGGATTTTACCAAAACCCAATCACAGATGCATTGCGATTCCTGAACTTTCGATGGTTAACTCATAATTCAGATATTAGATTTATAAATACTACTTATATGTCCATCAAAGACAATTTTTATATATGTTATGTCTGGCAAAAGATTCTAACATTAAATTTCATGTTATATCTATGTCCATATTATTAGTTTGTTTGACACTACACATGCTTTTCTGTATCCATGACCCAGTCTATGTTGCATTGAGTTATGACTGCAGTTCATTGACATCTGTGTCTTATTTTTATAATATTTAAGTAGCAAACAAGTGTGCAGTAACAGTACTTCCATTTGTGGACATCAGTTAACAATCCTGAATGTATAATACCTGAAGATAACTGAGGTCTAGGTTGGAAAACCTCAGATAAATGTTTCTACCCTGTATCTGTGTTATAGCAACATAAATATTGTTGCTGCTAGGTAGCAACAGGTTGTGTGGTCTCTCAAACTATGGAATATCCTATAAACATTAAAATCTAATCTAACTAGCTATTTAGTTTTGCATGTTATTCGTATTTTATCGAACTATACTTTCCCTAGTAGCCCAGCAGAAGCAACAAAAGAAGAGAAGGCAATCGCCGAGAAACTAGACAAGGTGAACCTGGACGATAGTGTCAACCGCTCCCTGGACACGGAGACGGAAACCCCGCACAAGGTCCCCGAGGGTGTCGCCGACTTTGACCAGGAGAACTGGTCTGACACCGTTCAAGTCTCCAACTACGCTATGGACATTTTCAACTATTTGAAGAGTAGAGAAGTGAGCTATAACATATTTTTCTTTAATTTTGAATAGAGAAATTGAAATTGTACGTTTATTATAAAGGACCCTCATTTTTTTTAAGGTTTTGATAGGTAATTAATTAGATAAAAATCTAATTATATGGTTGGAGTAAGCAACTTACGAAATCTTTTTTTAGGATTTAGTTTGATTTACAATCTTAATGGGGTTAACTATTTCCAAAAGTGGATCACTATCTTCACTACATGGTATAAAACAAAACTTAATTTATTAAAACTACGCTATTAATTCTGATGCGGTTTTTTTAATAGATAGGGTGAGTCAAGAGGAATGTTTATATGTAATTTAATGCGTGCGAAGCTGCGGGCAAAACCTAGTAAAAAATAAAGAATCTGCTAAACAGCTGGACCGATTTTGACGTGACTTTCACTGAACAATAGCTGAAGGTCTAAGACGTAACTTAGGCTACTTTAATTTTGGAAAAAGCATTAGCGTGCACGCCACTCGCATGCGACCGCCGTCGCGGGAGAGCCGGGTATCACCTAAATTTAGACATACCTCTTTACTTTTTTCAAATCAGTATGTATAAATATGTCATAGATATTTATCACAATATTGTATTTCAAAGCACAAGTTCTAATAATTAACGAAATATTTAAATCTACTTATTTTTATTTTATTACAAGTTTTTCATACTTAAATAAGTACCAGTGAACCCAAGGGAACTAATTAAGCAACAAAAATGTGATGCCTAATAAGTTTGATTGGGTTAAACTTAAACTTCGCAATGTTTTTGCTAACTGAAAATAACTGAAAATAAGTCACTTGTACATAGTGTTCATGATCACATCATTCAAGATGGCCAAAATATATACAAATAAATAAAAAAATGTTGCAAGTGCCAATAATTTCAAAATAACTGATATTTTTTAAGCATCTTTTTTTTCATTTTAGGTTTCATGTTCTATTTTTAAAAGTGTATAACTGTAATTTAAATAAAATGATAAAATTTTAATTGTCCGTTTTTACTGATTTCATGTTAAAAATCTTTTTGTTACGGTTAAAATGCATATGCATAGAAAAATGTGTTATTAATTTGTATTATTATACAGATTTTTATGAATGTATATTTGTTTTTAGCGACTTTTCCCCATTGATGATTACCTTCAACGGATGAAAGGCATCACCTCGTGGATGCGAGCTCTCCTCGTGGACTGGATGGTGGAGGTGCAGGAGAGTTTCGAGCTGAACCACGAGACCCTGTACCTGGCCGTCAAGCTGATGGACTTGTTCCTCACCAAGTCCACCAGAACACAGCAGGAGAAAGACCACCTCACCAAGGAGGAACTGCAGCTGTTGGGAGCAGCCGCACTGTTCATTGCTTCCAAGTTTGATGTGAGGAATATTTTTTCTAATATGTATAGTGTTTATATTCTGTTTGTAAATTTGTATTTTACTGGTATATTATTATAACTCTGTTACTGTTTTATTGGTCTACTGAAAGTGGTACTTATGCTAATTTCTCTCTTAATACATTTTTTTTAAATATTGTAATCATCATTATAGCATTTCATAAAAACCATTATTTATTATAAATAATATTTTATAGATATGTATGCTGATCTGGTTAATACATAGTGTGATACAGGTAAATATCTCAATCTAAGCGTATTACGTGCGGCTTACAGGAGCGCATCCCGCCGCTAGTGGACGACTTCCTGTACATCTGCGACGGCGCGTACACGCTGAGCCAGCTGCTGACCATGGAGATGAACATCCTGCGCGTCGTGGACTTCGACCTGGGCGTGCCGCTCTCATACCGCTTCCTGCGCAGATACGCGAGGGTGAGGATCGCAGCATGAGTCTTTTGGTTTTGCATCCGTTTAAAAATAAAACGTTTAAAAGGTAGGTACCTATCGCCAAATATTTTGCAGAAAATTGTCTCGTTTCGCCTGACAGTTTGTAATTTTAGAGTTGTAGGAATGTTGTAATAAATTCACTTCATTATATGAAATATTAGTTAGAATCTAAAAGTTTTATTAAGTAGGGCATAAAAACTCCACAGAATTAATATCGTCATGCCAAGCTACCATCAAAACAATTATTTAATTGGTTTAATTGTAAGGCTGTAAATCTGTGTTTAAAATTTTCACAACTGACTCATTTACTTTAAATTTAAATAACGGTATTTATCAAATAATTAAAACAACCATGCTTATCCCAGTCGTAACTCTCTTGGCGGAGAGGTCGTGGTCATCATGTAGTCGTGAATGTAAGGGCTGATGTTGCTTGCCTCACAACATCTCTCCACTTATCTCTATTGGTGGCGATCCTGGTGCACTCGTGTATAGGGCCTCCTATAGATTGTATGATATAGACAACAATGCTACTTAACATAAATCATTCTTCATACCAAAGATTTTTACCATAGATAGGCCCTGCGCATTCAAAAACTGTTTACGTTTTGCGTAACTGCTGAAGAAAAG
>DWPV01007249.1:0-10833 GCA_018251915.1 Urbanus proteus proteus
GATTACAAATGTCCATGGGCGGCAGTGGCCACTTACCATCAGGTGGACTGCAAGCTCGTTTGCTACTCACATGTTATGAAAAAAAAAAAAACTCTTAAACACTAAGACTGAGCCTTATTTAATATAATTTAATAGAACACAACAAGAAGGTAAAACTACCTTCAAGAAAACTTCTCCTACAAACCATAAAGCCACCCAGAATGAAAAGTAGAGTCCTCCTTAAATACTCCTTAAAAACCAACTCCCAATACTAATAAGCTCACCATGTAGAAGTCTATCTCGGTCATGATGATGACTCCATTCTTGTCGCCGGAGAACAGTCGCATGCCGTTCTTCGACCACTCTATCGCCGTTATCTTGCTCTTGTGCAGGTCGCCTATTGTATACCTGCACAATATGAACATTTTATATGCATTAATCCGCGTATAAATGTATTATTTCGTTTCTTTCTTTATTGGTTACGATCTTAATCACATACCTATGAGATTTTGAAATGATATCTGTATTACAACTTAATTTATTGCAGATAAATGGCAGGGCTATCATAAAGTAGAAACAGGGCCAAGCTGTGAAGGGCTTTACGAATCCTTATGTATTCTTAAGAAAGTTTTATTAACTCTTCATAAATATTTTAAGCCTGAAGAGTAATCACCCGTAACAACATACCATTGTTTTAATTGTAAATGGGCCTCAATGCCTTTAGTTATAGAAATAAAAATATTGTGAGTGCTGAGCCAAAACATTCTAATATATTAATGTATTCCAAACGATTAGGTTTGGCACAATGGCCAGTTGACAGGCCCAGTGGTGCATAAAGCTAAGAAAGAATTTGTATTGTGTTCAAATTATACAATCCTTAATTGTCCACTGACTCACACATTTGGGATTACCCGATAGCGATTAATTTAAAGTAATAAATTCATAGTGACTCAGAGGCAATTTGAAGATTGTAGATAGATTGTAGCAGTAATGTAGTAATAGTTAGAAATTAATCTTTGTTTAATAGTAGATATCAGAACTTCTGATAATCGAAGTTCATATCAGAAGTTCTGAAATCTTCTATTAAACGAAGGTTCTGTTTCAGAACCCTAAATGGTTAGACAGCAATGCTACCACTGCTATATCTTACAATTGCAGTGTTAGGTGCTGGTGTATTCACTTTTTATAGTATTGGTTGGTAATACAATGACACTTTTTCAATTCAGGCCACCGACAACAACAGGTAAGATTCCAATCCAATCTGGAGTTAATTATAGATGTCCTTGGGTAGTATTACATATAGAGCTAAATAATCAGCCAGTTACGGTATAATTTTATCCCAGCTCGATATTATACTTTAAAGTAACCTTCTAAACAATCACCTTTCCACTTTAGGCTCGACTTTTGGTTTGAAGGTGTCCGGAACATTCTCAGGGTGTTCTTTGGGAATCTGGAAAACTGTGACTTGTCCTGCGGCATTCCCTGCACCCACCATATAATCCACTGTGCTCACAATCTTCACATACGTTATTGGAGATGTTGAAGCCTGGAACAAAGTCAACTTTAGTATGCAATTTAATCCGTAACATATTATGCCACGTGCATTATTGTTTGAATTCTTGTAGTCTTACCAGTTATGAGATTGAAACGGTTCAAAAAGTGAATATGCTTTGTGTTACATTGTGTGCTATGTGTGATAATGTGAGTAAATGCATTTGTAGCTACGAATAGCTATGTTGGTTATATAAATATCACCAACATAGTGAACAAATCAGAAATGTACAAGCTATTTTTTTTGTTGAACATTGTTTTAAAGTACTAAAAATTTTGTAATAAATAAATCAATTGAAAACACATGCATTTAAGGCAGGAAACATTGAAATTATATTTCATAATATTATTATTCAACTGATTACAACATTGTAGGAAAAAGTTATTGATTTACATCAACAAATAGTTATTGTTGATTATATTAAATCAAATTGTGACATCTTTATACATTTTGTAGTGTATCGGCCTCCCCTTGGAGTTGTTGTTTTAAGGCCAGTATTAAGAAAACAAACATCTGCAATTAGTGCTAACAACTGATAAGTGGCCTGATAATAATCATGCAGAATGTTATCTACTTATGGTACTTAACTCTTATTTGTAAGCCGACTAAATGTTTCCTGTACTGTGTTGTCTAATGTGTACGTATACAAAATATGTATGTGTATAGGCTCTATACAAATAAATAAAATTGAAGTGTCTGTTAGTGCTTCCAAAATAACAACCTATAACAAAAATGCAATTTAAAAAAATTGTCTTTCTGTCTGTTTGGCTGAGTTAATAAACGGCTGGACCAATTTTAACGCAACTTTTACTGGAATATAGCTGAAGGTCTAAGGCGTAACAAAGGCTAATTTAATTTTCGAAAAATCCAATAGTACGTGTCAATGCATACTCGCAGGCTATGGTGGGAGTGCTGGGTAACACTTATGTTTAAATATTAATTATTTGATGTGCGTGAAACCGTGGAGATCAGCTAGTACGAAATATGTCTGTTTTTGAACATTTACTAGGGTAAATTAGAGTACATTGTATGGACAAATCATGAATTACTTTCCTTTTTTTCTTATGCTATATGGCAAAACAGGCATTTTAGTTATAAGCTACTAGAGATTGAGAGAAATCTCTCCGGCTTTGGTATTGATTTAAAAATATCTACCAAAATAGAATGTCCACCAACTTAGAACATCTAATTTGACACTATAACAAAATATTACAATAAGTGATGGAGAAAGGTAGACAAGAATATTTTGAAAAATAAACAGTACATTTTTTTTTAGCTTTTCTGGAAAATCCAAGTCAATATTTAAATCATAGAGGTATGTAAGTACTAAAGTTATGATGGACTTAATACAACTCTTCCTTACCTTACCTTTCTCAATTCAGTGTTTTGTGTTTTAATAACACAATAATAACATTACATCTAAATCAAGACAGATGAGTTTTTCATAAGAAGTTCATTGGTTACATTTGTATAGTGTAGATGCCTGAAACTGGCTTATTACCAAGCAAACTACATGCTCCTATATGCATACAGTACTTAGCTACATCAGTTTTATAATAAAAAAATGACACAAGGCATTCCATCTCAGTCAGAAGGTAGTTACATCTGTCATGATCTCTCGTTATTCTCAAGTGGTACATTCCTATTTGTGGATACAAATTATCATTGGCGGCAGTGGCCATTGACCATCTAATCGATTGCACGTTTGTTACTTTACATTATGAAATAACGTAAACATAAACAATACTTATTCGAAGTTACGTGTTTAAACTACCGAGCGATTTCACTTACGGATCAACATTCTTATTTCCTCCCAAACAAGTGTTACAAGGCTAAACGAAAACATATGGGCGATTTTTAAGGATCACTCACCTCACACCTTAATCTTTGAATGTTGCCTTTTTTTCTATCGTACCAGTACACCAACCCTACGTTGGTGCCGAGCGCGATGTACTCGCTCACAGCATCAACACACGTCAGACACAACTCGCTAGAAAATATACCAGTCTGAATACGAGGTGGAATCAAATTCAAAATATGCGAACACGGGGTCCATTCTCTTACGAAACCCTCTTCTGCGCCACTTGTAACTTCCATTTCACTTTATTGTCGGTTCCCGTGATTAAATTTTAATAACCAATGCCACTTAAATGCAAATTATCATGTCTCATATGAAATATAAATATAATTTGTAGCGAGACTTTTCTCAATCAACTTTTGCATTCCTTTCCTCTTCACAATAAAAAATTAACTGACGGACGATCAACGATGACGTCTCTCAGTCTGTAACTGACATTTGTCACTTTGACAAATATTGATCGACCGCTACCCGTTACACGCAAGCCTTGCGCAGAAAAACAGTGTGAATAATATTTCTATATCAATATATTTTTGACTTTATTAATAAAACAATTAACAAGTTGATTTTTGTAACTTCTTATCTTATAACATATTGCGAAGTGCTTTTAGATAACTAATCGATATTTTGTTATTAACACAAAACATTATTTATCATTGCCTTATTTTAGAATTTATTCACGTATGCCAACAAAACAAAATAACTGTACGTGTCCAACTTGTCAATTTTCTTGTCAAAATCCGTCTGTTGAAGGAAAGAGGAGAATATTGAAGGAGTACTCGGTACTCCTAAATAAATCCACTGAAATGGCTGAATCCGTGACAGAAATTCCCATACACATCGAAGAAAGTGTGAGGGAAGTGGTCCAGAATGTGACGGAAAAGCCGCCCACAAGTATCGAGGGCATAGCAATAGCGTACTTAAGCCTGGTTGTTATGGCTGTTCTGCCCATATTTTTCGGATCCTTTCGCTCCGTGAAGTATTTAAAGGAGCAGAAGGTGAGTCAATGTTTATTTTGATCGAAATACTTGTGTTTTTATTCAAGTTGGAAATTGTGGATGCTGTTTGGTAGATACATGTTCTGTCATCGTGGCATATATCGCGAAATCATTACACAGCGAGTTGCGTGGATAATTTCGGAACGGTGTACGTAGGCTACGCAGCACGTAGTACGTACATCTCGGTCCTTGTGCGACGATAACGTACGACTCCAAATTAGAACGTACGAGAATTGCAACAAATTAATTCATGAATAATAAATTAGTATTTCGAATAATTTTATTTTTAATCCTCTAATTATTTGCACGGTTTCTTATAAATATTTTAAATAGCAATTACATTTATCCTCATTTGCATGAAATATTTTTAGTAACAACATAGTCGAGGTCAATTGTCAAAATAAATTATTATAAAATTATATTTTATATGTAGGTACTGCTTTTTCAATAATCTTCCTCATTTTTTATCTATTGTGCCTATTATAAAACTAATATTATAATTATTCAATACTTTTTTTATGGCATATAGCATCAGTATATTTATATTAGCATAGTTATTACCATGAAAAAGAGAGAAAGAATAGGAAGTGGCAAAGGAGCTGATTATTACGAGAACTAGACATAGAAATATGTACCTTAATCACATTCTTACCACTAAGCAACCTGCATTTTTATTGATTACCTGTTTTAACAATTTATGAGGCATGTTTACGAAGTTTTACAAAAACTTTATTGCCCGAAAAACAAACTTTATGTGTCTCAATGAGTGAAAACTGACATTAAGGAGGCTGTGTTGATTATACTAGTTAAAGGTGGTAGAACTCTATGTAGTTCGACTCCGGTGGCACCACCGCCACACCTATTTCTGCCTTATAGCAGCATTATACAGCAGTGTTAAGCGCTGCTGTGTTCTGGCTTGAAGGGTGTGGTCAGGGAGACAGACTTATCCGAGGCGTTCCATCTCAGTCCTCAGGGGTAGCAACGTATCTGTGGTCAACCCCAGGTATGACCGTGATCAAATCTGGGGTTGATTACAAATGTCCACGGGCGGCAGTGACCACTTACCATCAGGTGGACTGCAAGCTCGTTTGCTACTCACATGTTATAAAAAAATAAAGTCACCTTGATTCGTTCACATGCCTATTCCAGTTGTCTCTTTCTTTCATGGTTATTACCAACATAAAGCACCACTTTAGTGAGCATCTATTCTTGAAGACGGGGAACTCTATGGGTCATCTGCAATGCCTCTTTTTTTCTACATTCACAAGCTGGGCATGGGCCTTAGAGCATAAGAACAGCTTAATAAATTATATAGAAGGCTATTTAGTACAAGAAACTCTAGAAACCAATTATTTACTTGTGTTATGTTCTTGTCCACATTAATATTTCCTTACAAAGACTTCTATCTGACATCATAAACTTGCCTTCTTATTTGTTATTGTAATGAAAGCTCAGAGAACAAGAAAAACAAGATTTATCTTATCAACATCATGAATATTGCATTCAATCAATTCACATTCAAGTGGGTAACTGCCATGATAATAAAATAAGCGTGAAAAATCAAGCATTAGAATAGTTAGTACATTTTTAAATAATTAAAAAATACTAATAAGTTGCTACCCCTGAGGACTAACTTGGGTTAAGTATGTCTTACTTACTACACCCTATAAACCAGAACACAGCAGAGCTGAACAGTGCTGTTATAAGACAGAAATGACGGTGACCATATGGTTTAAACCTTGCCATATGTATTTATAAAAAAATAAACAAAAACTAAGAAGATTCAAGCCCAGCAATGGGACATAACTGGGTCAACGACCCTCTGGTTGTCTGTCTCTACATTGACCGAATCCTTGTAGCATAAGAATATCCGAATACATTATGCATGTCATTTTCAGGATGCAGGTGAACGACCAGAGACAATGTCAAACAGGGATGCGCTGATGTTCCCCATTATAGCATCATGTGCGCTGTTTGGACTGTACCTGTTCTTCCAGTTCTTCTCCAAGGAGTACATTAACCTGCTCCTCACAGGCTATTTCTTCTTCCTTGGAGTGCTAGCGCTGAGTCATCTTCTCAGGTGAGTTATTGAGGTTATTAACAACTAGAGAATTTTTAATACTTGGCAACTAGAGTTTATTTAATAATATTCTAGTAGAATTTCCATATTTGCTGTCTCATTGTTAACAATATAAAAAATTGTCATTAGTACAAGAAACCCCCTGTATGCTCAAATACCTGAGTGTCAAATGTTGATCGCAAATGTGTATACCTCTATAAATATTTATATATTAAAAAAAATATATCTCAAATAGTTTTTAAATTATGTGTATGCATTACACATCTTATAATGATTGCACGTACACAGGCTTATAAGTGCACTTAAAAATCTAAATGTTTTTTGAAAGTCAGTCATTGGTAGTCATGAATTTGGAATAGTTACGGAAAATATTATTCTTTCCTTAACAATATCATTAATTAAAGGAACATAATTGAGCATACTGAGATGGATATGAGTGTTTGAAATGGTTAAAATGTTAATTTATAAATTTAGATGAATGATTTATTTTTAAGGGCCAATTTATTATGTAATTTACTAAATAACCTGTACATTTTCAGCCCGATAATCGCGTTGATAGTACCAGCGTCGGTGCCGAACCTGCCCTACCACATCCACTTCACGTGCGGCGAGCGCGACGCGCGCTGCTCACTCGTCAACTACAAGTTCACCTCGTATGACGTTATCTGCCTCATCATCTCGCTGTGTATGGGCGCCTGGTACCTCTTCAAGAAGGTGAATGACGTTTGATGTCTTTTTACGGTCATTTTAGTATTATAACATAGGGGAAATTGATAATTTAAGCCTCTTCCCCTTTCCTCTCGCTAGCTACAGTAAGAAATACTCTTCCCTCTACCTTTATGCTTACGTAAATACATATAAGGGAAACAGTAACAGACATACGTGTTTTAAAATCTCAATGTTATGGACATTAAGAGCTAGGCTAATTTATTTAATTAAATCTCTCCATTACCTGAAATCAAGTCAGCAACTGTGTGTTTCACTTATACTGGTGATCGGAATGACCAGAACTTCACAAATTTAACAATACCCACTTCTCTGACAACAGCAATGTACTTCTTGGTACATTCATATGATATTACTAGATGATCCCTACAGTTTCACCTGCATTGTGTTGATCAATAAAGTAAATCAATAAACATGTAGCGAGATTGATACAGCAATAAACCAATAAAAATGTATTTCACGGGAACTGCACATTTTCCAGGGATAAAAAGTAGCCTATATGTTATTCCAGACTATAGTCTATGTCTGCACCAAATTTCACCCAGATCCATTCAGCCATTCTTAACTTATAACAAACATCCATCCATCCTCACAAACTTTCAGCTTTATAATATTAGTAAGATTAGTAAAATTTAGACTCAGTCCAACTTTCTTTCAACAAGATTCTACCATCTTCAAGAAATCCCTTAACAAAAAGTTAAAAAAAAACCAGTGTCTCCTTTACCACACATACTTATTTAAACTATCTACCTCCCAACAGCACTGGATCGCGAACAATCTGTTCGGGATAGCGTTCGCGATCAACGGCGTGGAGCTTCTTCACCTGAACAACGTGGTGACCGGCTGCATCCTGCTCTGTGGCCTCTTCCTGTATGACATCTTCTGGGTGTTCGGCACCAACGTCATGGTCACCGTTGCTAAGTCCTTCGAGGCGCCTATTAAACGTAAGTACTCCATTGTGGATTGGTAAAATAAACTGATTTAACTGGAAACCAAAGTAGAAAGACAAAAGGCTTTTCAAGTTGCTATAAGTTGTGTAGGTAGTGCAACAAATTAGTTTCAATTTAATTTGACGATATGGTCATTTAATTTTTTTTATTAGCACAAAAACAGGAACATCTTTAGTACATTATTTTTTGTCATGAACAACTTAAGCATTTTAAAATATTTCTTTTATATATCTGTTTGTTTTTTTTGGTCCACAAATATGAAATTTGTTATTAATATCAGACTATAACGCCATCTACCGAGTTCGATATAATACCATAATGAAAAGTATTTTATACAATGTATATTTTTACAGAATATAGCTTTCAATCATCACATACACACAACAAATTAATGTATGAAATACTTCAGACAACATAATAATCTAAGCAAAACTTCCAGTGGTGTTCCCGCAAGACCTGCTCGTAAACGGCCTGAACGCGAGCAACTTCGCCATGCTCGGGCTCGGGGACATCGTGGTGCCGGGCATCTTCATCGCCCTGCTGCTGCGCTTCGACAAGTCCCTGAAGCGGAACTCTGAGTTCTACTTCCGGGCGACGTTCGCGGCGTACATCCTGGGCCTGCTGGCCACCATCCTGGTGATGCACGTGTTCAAGCACGCGCAGCCCGCGCTGCTGTACCTGGTGCCCGCGTGTCTCGGCACGCCGCTCACTCTCGCGCTGCTCAAGGGTGATCTCAACGCTCTGTTCAAGTGAGTATAATTAAACCTTTTTTATTGAATTTAATTGTTTCTTATATTTTAGAATTAGCAAACTGACTGATTGACAGTGGTCACTGTCGCCCGTGGACACCTTAGATCATCCCCGGATATGATTAAAGTCCTAGCTAAAATCGACCTGGAATCGATTTATTTTTTCCTCTAAGGACTATTTACCTTAGAACGCCTCATATAACCTCTCTAATCATAACCTTCAAACCAAAATACAACAAAGGTTGATAATGACACTGAACTGAGCTTAAATAAGACATTTTACTCACCTGCTACAGGACAACATTTTAGGACATTATTACAATATGCCAGACATGAAACGGAAAATAGACTAAAATCATTTAACAATTTTCTAAGAAAATGAAATCTATTAAATTTTTTGGCGCTCAATTACAACTATTTTCATTGTCTCCAGCTACGAAGACCAGCCGGCGCTGCCTGAGGACGACAAGGACAAGACTGAGTAGCGCGCTCGCCGCCGCACGCACACACGCACACGTGTCGAGTACACCCGGACCCACGGACGGATCTGTTCACAAAATACTGTAGAACGGTGGAAGCGTTACTCTGATATACTATGCATACAAAAAATGTACAGTATGTGCATATCCAGGTATTAACTTATTTTTACTCAAAGCTGGGCACAGTTCTGTCTAAGCCATAATTCACCATACAGGCCAAGGTTATGTTATAGACAGACTTACATTCCTATTCCTCCTTCGCCATTAAAGCTATTTTTAATTGCAAAAGTTAACTTTTTTTTTCATGCTGCTACTATAGCCCAGTATAGGGTGCATAGATATATTGTATAGATGGCGCCACATACCAGCTAGTCTACCCATAATAATGTTAACAGTCTTATATCTCATAGGTACATATCATAATATTGACGTTGCCCTGTGGCGCCTAAGTAAGAAATATGAAATCATCCCGCAATTATTAATATCGTATGAAAGTATCAGAGTAACACTTTCATTATATTTAAATTATGATGCTACATCTTTATGTTATAGTTGAGTTTACAAATTCAGTATGTTGCATTATATGTGGGTGTTAGTTATAATTATATACTTCCGTACTCTCTTCCAAGGTCTAGTTTAATTGGATTTGCATAATATGTGTAATAAGAAGGCATAAGATAGTGCTTGTTGTGTAACTATAAATAATATGTGTATAGGTTGTGTATATTAGGAAATTTGCAATCGGTGTTTGTAACGGCAACAATCGTTGCTATGTTAATAGGTGTGCTGTTCGTTTCCTATGTAAATGCCTTAGAATGTAGGAAATTAGAAAGCGACGTACGATGAATGTACGTACAAATAGACGTTGCTATAATAATTTGACAATAAAATTTTAAGGAAATGAGACTTGAGCTGGTATTTATCAAATAAAACAATGTTGTTTTTGATAATCTCAAAAGACACTATCGTACGTATTTTTATACGAGACACTTAAATTTATTTGAAAACGCTTTCTACGTTTCCTATATTCTAAGGTGAATGTTCAATGCTGACTTAATTTTTTACTTATTTACTTGAAATATATTTTTACGTTGTATATTTTGAATGATCATTGTATATAATGTTTATTTCCAATAAATATCAAATAGTTTATTTTTTTAACATAATTTCATATAGTTTAAGTTTATTTTTGTTACATTCTTACTTTATTCTATGTTCAGTTTTCGAAAGTTACCAGCAATTAATATTGAGCTCGTTTAAAAATCTCTTTTTATACATTTATCAGAGTATATGTAAGTATTAGAACTTCCCCATGCCGTTTCAAAGCAGCATTACACTTAAGTATTGAGTCCTAGATAATAAAGACAAAATACAGGGCACATTTAGGGCATGGGTGTAACTTTTAGAAGACGTTGAGATTTTTGAATGGCTGACAAATGTGAATGCCTTTATGTATAAAACA
>DWPV01007250.1:0-10832 GCA_018251915.1 Urbanus proteus proteus
TATACTATTTGCGCTGTAGCATGGTGCGGGTGACACTTGTCTGTATGACAACTGACATCTGGACTAAGGATGTGACACTATGCAATTCATTTTTATCGCTAACGATACTCGCAGCATATATCTAGTTCTCTTTAATATTGTTGTGAAAATTAGTGTGTTATTCAGCTGTAGTTACACTACTACGTGAATAAAAATGTCATTATAAATATTTTATGGCTACATATCTTTATACTTATATAAAAGAATCAAAATCGGGTGGTATCGTGCATCGATTACCCATCGTTATACTACATCCCATCACTAAATACGTCAATGGCGTTACGGTATATCGATAACACTTTGCGTATTTTTTATTTCCATTACATTTTATTTGTAGAATAGAAAATTCTGGTTGTGTTAAATTTAATTTACTACAACTACTCATGATTTAATATATTACGAATGTGGTACAGCTGAAACATTGAGTCATAGTTCTTAAATCGCGGCAACCTTCAAGAGTGAAACGTAACGTTACTAAATCTGTCACCCACACCATGCTACAGCGCAAATAGTACAGTTATCCTAGAATTTCCAAGGTAATAGGCAGTTTTATGGTATTCAAAGCCACATGTAGCACATAAAGGTCGTTAATCTTCTATTAAAATTATCGTGTACGAACACATAAGCAAATGTTTTGCTGTATCACTGTACGTACATATCAACGTACTGTAAACATCAACCGCTCATGGTACAGTACACACCTGCTTCCTGTTATTGTGCCGCGGCGCCAAGTCGGCGAAGGCGAGCTGAGTGCCGGCGGCGAGCTTCGGTCGCATCGCGGAGAACAGCTGCGCCGCTCGTCTGTTCAGCACACGCTCCTCGAACTGCTCGTCTGTCTCGCCCGCTTCGCGCGAACCCTCGTCTTGCTGCGAAGAGAGATAAGTAGAAGAGTAAGCAATGTGTAATACAACTGTCATGCATTCCACTTATTAGTGGCCATGAACATATGTTCAAGCCTCAACCTGAGATAAGATTAATCTTGCCAAGGTTGGCCGCAGATATGTTGTTACTCCTGAGGACTAATTTGGACCACCTCAAATGAATATATCTTCACCCTTCAAACCAAAATATATCAGAGCCTAATACTGTTATTATTATTGACGTACAAAAATAATTCTAAAGAATGTACTTTGAAATATTTTTGATTTGATTAGAAAGATAGGTAAGGTAGCGATATTTACCTTCAAATTAATGATGAAATAAAGTTATAAGGTACTGACCAAAATAATTCAGCAGATTTTTCTAATGAAGCAAATCATATGACTAAATAGATAATTATGTAAAAAAACAAACACATATTCAGCATGGAAGAGAAAATTTATGATATACTAACATTATCAATGCTGAGCGGTAAATCGTAATCGTGCTGCGGACTCTGGTGTCCCTGTTGGTCGTCGTATCCTAAATTTGTCATCTGCATTCCATTCTGTAAAAGAAAAGCAAATTATTCTAGATTCGAGTTGTCAATCGTGGTTCCATGAGCTTATCGGTAAATTTGAAAGCAGGTCGAGTAACTTGCAGCCTAGGAAGGTAGATTTTAGGAAAGGCAAAATTATTTAGAAGAATTTTAGAGGAATGCAAAAATATACCTAAGCCGATAGTGATTTGTTGTTTTCATAACATAACAATATAAGATTTATTGATGTAGCTATGGGGATTGTTTGATTGTGACGATGTTGAGCCTGAGCCTGTTTTGTAAGCTTGGGCTTGATAGTTTGCACCATCGGCGGCCAGCTGCGGCGGCATGCGGCACACTGACCTGGTAGTCGGCGCTGTCGAGCGGCATGGGCAGCGTGTCCATGGGCGCGGAGTGCAGGTCGTGGTGCGTGGGCGGCGGCGCGGGCGGCGGCGCGCGGCTCAGCAGCGGCCGCTCGGCGCCCAGCTGCGGCAGCATCGGCGGCGGCTCCGTGCCGTGCTGCAGCAGCGCGCCGTGTTGTAACCCTGACGGTGGAGAGGCAACTATTATTGACCAAGCCGATCAAAACTAAAACTAAACAAATGCAACTGCAGAATTGCGCACAGCTACTACCGTACTATTTGAAGTAAAAGACAGATAAATGTTTTTGAACTGTTATGCAATCTGTCAAATAATAGTCTTCTTACTCTATTGCAAATATTGTAAATGAGACCTATACTAAATCACATAGAATACATCATTTTACTAAGTAATAATTATAATGATTATAAAATAACTAATAAAAATCTATTTTTAAAAATCACAATTTTAAGACATACTTAAAAATATTTCTCCATTCCAAAATATCAAAAACATAAAACAAACAGCACATACCGATATAGTCCTCACCTGACGGCGTCATGCCACCGTGCTGCAGTCCGGCCGGGGTCATCCCGCCGTGCTGCAGGCCGCCGGGCGTCATGCCGCCGTGGCCGAGCCCCGCGGGCGTCATGCCGCCGTGGCCCAGCCCCGCCGGCGTCATGCCGCCGTGCGCGAGACCCGCCGGCGTCATGCCGCCGTGGTCTAGACCACCTGCAACACGAACAACACGAATTTATTGATTGAATTGGTGTGGACACAGGTTTATCATACTGATACTAGCTGACCTTCAAATCAAAAATAAGTAACATTTAAACAGCGCATGTTTCATAGTGTAGGATGTGCTTACTTCACATTAGTAAAATATGATTCTTATAAATCTTTGCAAAAATTCATTTCGAATTCTCAGATAAATAAAATAGGTAGAGTAATCTACCGCCTTGTATTGAATAAAGCCAAAAAACTATGTTACTTTCATGTATTTATACACACACACACACAAAACTAGCGTAGTTTCTTGTCAGTACCTTTAGTTTAATTATGCTTCATTTGTAAAAATGGCTTCATTTTTTTGTTAGGAATGATAGATCTACCTACTTTATTTATCCGAGTTCAAATATAATAATAAAAATTAAAAATTACTTTTCGTAACTCGCTTATATCGCGATAAATAAAAATAATAATTTTCGATGTTACATATTCCATGCACATAATTTATCCATTAGGCTTACCTGGCGTCATACCGCCGTGATGCAAGCCGGCCGGTGTGAGACCGCCGTGCACCAGACCCGCCGGTGTCATGCCGCTGTCCAAGCCCAGGCCCGGAGTCATGCCGCCCGGGGTCATACCACCGGGAGTCATGCCTGAAAGTGATACACAAGCAATATTATGTTAAAGTCAAACTAAAAATATGAGTGGTGTCACTCACTTCACAAGATATAATTTAAAATGAATGTGTAATTCAGCTTTTATTCGGCAAACAATAAAACATTTAATTTCAAGTATGGATATGAAATTGCTTTGAATGTAGAGGCAGCAGACGAAATTTTAGTCTACCTGACCACTGACTGATAATAAGTGGCCGCTGTGGCCAATGGATACCCATTGGCCACAGCGGCCACTAAAATAAAAAAGGCGTGAAATCGCTACGGGTTCTACCACCTTAAAACTACAATTAAATCTCCAAAAAAGCAATCATTATCATAATTATTTTTTGTACAGTTTTCAGATAGAATAGAGGTACATAAATCTATGATTTACCGAAATCATGCAGTACAGTGAACCCACCTCCGTGATGTAATCCCGCCGGCGTCATTCCTCCTAGATCCACCTGTTGGTTGTCACCATGTTGTAACCCGGCTGGAGTCATGCCACCATGTTGGAGACCACCTATAAACAAATATCTTTTATTAAATAGGTAGCAAGTGTATACCATAGTACTAGAAAAAAAGTAACTAGCCTAAAGAATAATAAAATTATATACTGAAGCTATTCACTGAAGTATTGCTACTAGAGGTGCCCTTTCACTATCATCAACCCATTTACGACTCACTGCTGGACACGAGTGTCTTCTCAGAAAAAAGGGTCATGTCAGTCTACCACACTGCTCGAATGTGAGTAGAGATTTTGTGAAACAGAACTCTCCGTCTCCTCATCATGAAGTTTCACTTTCATAGCATGAGGTCGCTAATTTCTAAGTACACATAAAGTCCGGATGTTAAGGACTCATCAATAGTATTACCCCAGGGATTTTCACATTTTAGAGGTAGCAAACAAGAATGCGGTTACATTGGATGGTAGTGAGCAACTGCCACCCATGGACATCCATAACCAATCCCAAATAGACTTGTTGTTACGCCTGAGGACTAAAAATATTGTATGTGTTTCTCTCTTACTACACCCTAGTAACGAAAACACAACTGCGCTTAACACTGTTGCCCTATCCATCAGCCTTCTAAGGTCCACTAGACATTCTAAAGCCTCATGAACGTTTTTGCTAACAGTCACTGTGCTTGCATGCGTGTTGGTGACTACAGTGGGTGTAAATGTTACTCAGAAAGACTGTTGCTCATCTCCTGATTTTTGTCTCTTAGTCGCCTTCGACGACATTCATGGGCAGAGATATTCAAGACCGACACCACAAAGTGTTGCATGGCATTGGTATACCCTTTAGACAGTATAGTTAATCTTTAGTTCATAATGTTGTGCATCCAAGCATCTGCCATATGACCCATTTAGTTTGAAAGTAGCTTTAAGACGAGAATATTGTCATAAGTACCCGGAGTCATAGCACCATGTTGTAGGCCTCCCGGTGTGATCCCTCCTTGGAGTAATGTGCCAGGTGTTAATGACCCCAATACACCAGGCGTAAGTGGCGGACCAAGTGAACTCAGCATACCACCTGTGATATTACAATTTTTCTTATAAAAAACCTACCATGCGTACTGTTAAGACTTATTCGGTGTTAGTATTAATGTGTATATCTGGTGTTAGAAATGTTAATGCTACATAAACTATAACGCTACGGGCTACCACTAATATATTATTTGTGTACTGCAAATATACATAGTATTTATTTAACTATCTGTCGTTTAACTAGGCCTTGTTAACTAACTGACAATATGTGATATGTTTTACCTAAGGTAAACATATATTTATGGTCTGTTTGATCAGGATGATTTTTAAAACAGACTAATTATTTTCACGAAAAGGTTTTAGGGAGTGGATAGATTAATTTGCAGTGCACTAAGCCCTGTGTTTATCCATCCATCCATCAGCACTTCGAGGTCCACTGCTGGACATAGGTATCCTTTACTGTGTACTGTATACTTGAAAAATTTGTTATGTGTTCAAATGATTTATTAGACGAATAAATCAGTTTGTTTCATTTGCTCAAGTTTCGATTGTTAATGAATTTATTTTTATATATTTGTTGATGAATTTAGTTTATATAAAAACAAGCTTCAAATTCAAACATTCTTTATTGAGGAACATAGGTAAATACAGATGTCGAATACAATATTGGATCCGCTATGTCCTACCTTATATAAATGTACTATTAAATATAATATTATAGTTTTAAATAATATATGATAGTTAACTTTATATACATTAAAGAACTAAGTACAATGTCAGATTGTGCAAATCATCAGCTTATGATAAACTATAATCAATTGCTATGTTAATAGATCATCCCAAATTTAATATTAACACATATTAACCAAAGATATTATAAGCTTCTCGAACTCTACTTTCTCAGTGCTTTCCGTGGAAAAGATAACGAAATTCTATTGACATCTAACCTCCTCTTTTGATGGATAAAAATTCCATACATTCCCGTAATTTTACTAGTGTTTTAACCACTTATTTTCTTATTTAAAATGACTAGATACTTGAGCGTTTGAACACTTAAAAATACGGAAAATATGTATCATTTTTTATCCTGTCAACGGAAGTAAGACGCTAACAGTATCTCGTTGTTTTCCGACAAAAATACCAAGAAAGATAAGTCCGAGAAGCTAGTGGAGGCCAGTGCTTGACTGTATCATGCGCCAAGCAAATTAGTATTATATTGAGAGAATTTATAAAGTTAGACATAAATTATATCATATCAATAGATGAATCCCAAGCCGTAAGCGTGATTGGATCAAAGGTATTAAATACGTCCAGATTTACAATTGATACGGGAAAAAGTCAACATATATGTTAGTTACAACTGCATACAAGCATTTTTGTTAATATTAGTGTCCATATAAATCTCACGCACACATAACAATGTGTTATTTTATAGGATATACGTAGTAAATAGATTATATGTATGAATCTGTTGTGTGTGCGTTAATGAGGTGTTTTACGCAAAGCAGAGGCGACACGTTATTTTGACGTAAATATGTACAAAATTATAGGAATTTACATTATTTTTGAGTTACCAAAATGGAATTTTATGGACACTTAACATAATTTTATAATAACTAATACATCTATTACAATGTATAAAGAAGAATATTCGTGAATAATCAAGCATTAATAAGTTTGAGCTTGATATAAAGTTACGATGCTACATAATCTTCTATTCCAATCATAAGTAAAGTTTATAATTTACGATAAGAATAATTAAATTAAAGTTTTACTTTTAGTAAAATAAATATATACAGATAACCCAAAAATATTGTATCGTGTACTTTCCATAAATAAAATACTTTACGGTATATTTTGAGATTGGAACACTTAAAGTGATCAATAAAAACGAAAAATTCACAAAATTGATTGTGGCGCCCCTAGTGGGAATTGCAGTAAAACATCCCACTGTAAAAAAAGTACTGTAAAGGGTATTTATATCCACAGACTATTGAATGTGCCAGACACAAACTGTTAGACAAATTAATATTTTTCTATACAATATTATTGACAGGCACTGCCCGTGTCAGCGCGACCGTGTTACGATAGTTATGTTAATATTGTTGTATAGAAAATATTATTTTGTACACCACGACCCGTGTCTGACACGTTTAATGTCTGTTGATATAAACGGGGCCTAAGGGCGCTCCATCGCCAGAAACACTTACCTGTGATGTAACAGTACACATTAGAGCAATAGTCAGTTAGTTAGTGGAGAGAATCAAGCATTATTATAATGTAAAGTTAATATTTTGGGGTTGATAACATTGGGGTAATGAGGGGTGATTGTTCCCGTTCATTCTAAAATATTTAATTTTTGATTCTTGTCATGCTTGTCAGTCAGTATTATAAGTAATGCTCTATATCGAATCTCTGTTTGCATTACAGGCAAATGTCACGATGAGGCAGCGCCTAAAGCATAAATTACATCTACAGACATTGAACGCGTTGTAGGAGACGGAATCATATTTTTCTATGTAATACATTGGTTAGACCCGTTTCTGCGCGTAAGTTTTAAGGTAACTATAGAGTGTTACCACGGCAGTTATAATGGCAACATTTAGAATTAATAAAATGTTTACAGCAGGCACCACATGTTTTTCTCTACTGTTTTTAAGTGCTCGAAAAATCTACTGTCTCCGAGTTGCTCCGAGAGCTGGGACATTGATTATGTATTGTTGTGTTTAACAATAAGTTAGTACTATCTATATCATTATCATTCCCGTGTTTAACAATGATTATCCCAGTCACGAACTAAACTAAAATTCCAATCAGATAAAAAAAAAAAGATATATTAATATTAACCCACGTTCAACGTCTGTAGACAACGGAGACACCGAGCTATGGCACGACATGGAAGGTGTTCCTGTGGAGCAACCAGTGGGGGTTCCTACCTGGCGTGGGCGGGTCGAGGTCGGGCACCACCTGCGGGGGCGTGGCGCCGCGCGGCCGCTCGCGCGCTGCGTGTGCGGTTGTAATAGATGGCGCGGTAAAGGTTACTATGTCTCGGGTTACGTGATTCATGTTATATATTGACTGAACTATGGCTCGGGTTACGTGATTCATGTTGTAATTTGACTTAGTTGGGGCTTTTTCAAAATGGGAGACTCGATTCGTTTTTTTTTTTGGAGTAATGGACAATATACAATATACGATAAGCATGAATTTGTTTTTAAAATAGAAGACTCGATTCTACTTTTTTGTAGTAATGCAATTGAAGGAGGCTTGATTCGGCTTAATTTACTTGTATGAAGTATTTTTAAAAAGAAGTATATTCAATTGAGCATAATTGGTGTTTATGCTATATTTTAGAATAACACAGGATTTGATTCTGTTCATTTGCCATATTCCAAAAAAATAGGAAAATCAATTCAAGTTAATTTAGAAAGAGACTTTATTTGGCATAAATTATTCGATGAGTCGATTTAGCTTAATTCGTTTTTTGTTGTATTTGAAAAAAGAAGAAATTTCGAGAAGAATCGATTTAGCATAGTTGGTTTATTTACCATATAATAAAATAGAAATAATGTATTGGCTTTCATTGAATTATGCCATTTTCATTGAACATTGCCAAAACAGAAGGAAAGTTGATTTGAATAAATTAGTTACTTTTACTGTATTTTTGTATTATTGTATTTTAAAATACAAAAAGACACGATTAAGCGTAGATACCGCATGCCAATATAAGAGGAGGCTAAATTCTTTAGAGGAATTAGTTTTATTTACAAATAAGTGGGATCCTTATTTAGGAAAAGTTAAATACGGCATTAAAATATCAAGACTATAAGTGGTAACAAAATTTATTTGTTCTACAGAATTCGAGTCTCCCATCATAGTGTAAACTTTTCCAAGTAAATATATACAAAGAGAACATAATAAACTTTATCTTGACAACAAGAAAGTTAACATTCACAGAATTAATTAAGCTTCCAAATGAGAATGGTATTTATGTAGAACAAACCACAGATTAATAAGTCACTGAACACATGTAAGCTGATATTGCAATTTATACAGTTACACATTAACCAAAGTTTTGTTAGTTGTTATGTATCTTTTTGTGAAAATATTATAGTATTTACAGCAAAAGACAAATTAGTGCAAAATGAGTAGTTACTGAGATGAAATGAAACCAATGAAGAGAAATATTTGTAAAACTTACGTATAGAAGGTTCGTATTCTTGTGGCACTGGTGTTCGTCTTTGCGGTTCCACTTCGACGACCGGTGGAGGTGGCGGGGGCGGTTCCGGCGTTTGGTTGCTCTAGAAACGCAATTAATATTCGTTTAAATCGAAAATCGTATACTTCTTTCCCAAAAAAATGAATATGGACATACCATGTTGACGATGTTAAGTAGACCAGTACTTGAATTGAGTGGAAAGAGCGTGGAAGTTTTATTATATGAGACAATCATCTAAATTATCAGGAGACACAACACATTCACAAATTGTATCAGTTAGAAGCCATGTGGTCTTGTTTATAGATATTTATGAGCGGTAGCAGTCCCCATCGTTACCATCATGTGCTACAAACACGCCAAAGGAATTATAACTTCAAATACATACTCATTGCATCCTTTGTGAACAGTCCGTGAAGTGCCTTGTGGCTCTGGTTTAGGTGTTTAAACTTCAAACATAGTCCGTCCTAATGGCGTCGTCCTCTAGCAAGAGAGCAGCAACTTCCTCCTCCAAGCACAACATCATGTCCCACTGGTAATTCTCCATACACACGCACGTATACACGTGCGCACACACACAAACGCATATTGAATACAGACCCCTTCATGACGTCGCTTGCGAGCAGACGGCGGCTCGGGCTTTCTCTCCCTACAAGCGCAGCATCATATTGCGCTGATACTACACCCCTACACACCATAATCACACAGAGTAAACATCTCGTGTCGTCGCTTGCGAGCTATACGGTGAGCGACTGGCGGCTCTGGCAAAGCACTGTTGTGCCTCACTCAATTGAGGACCTTATACTACAATGCACTCAGTCGCTTGCTAGCTCGCTGGGACTATTGAGACCTAAGACTTCTGATATTATTTAATCGAAAATATTATAAAATATCCTTAAACATGCTGAGATACTGTAGAAATAATTTAAAAAATCGATAATGTTCACAAAAATAACTTTTCATCCGTAATTTACTAGATTTTCATTATTTGAAAATTTTTACAAAAAATAATTATTATCAGCTGATGCACGCACCACTTTGTTTTTTAGTCCATATGCAGATGACCTTATTGAGTATTATAGCAAATATAGCGCTGCAGTTTTAAAGGATATGTTAGACAGTATTAGTATTGTTTTAGCGATGCAGTAGCTTCATTACATTATTATAAAACAAAATCGCTCTCTCTCTTCTCTGTCCCTATATCCCTATGTATGCTTAAATCTTTAAAACTACGCAACGGATTTTGATGCGGTTTAAGAGGAAGGTTTATATGTAATATACCGCTTGCGAAGCCGCGGGCAAAAGCTAGTTAAGGTATAATACCGAAACTAGATTATGACTTATTTGAATTAGCTTCTCTAGTACTTTAGTACATATATCTCAATGTGTTATCCTGGTATTGTACACGCATATACTAAGTAGAGAACTACAGACCTCCTCGTGTCGTCGCTTGCGTGCGGCGCGACGGGCGGCCGGCGGCTCGGGGTCGGGCGAGCGAGCCGCGGCGGCCGCTTCCGCTTCTTCACCTTCCAAACGCAGCGTCATGTTGCGCTGGTACTTCTGCACCATACGTACACATAGCATTGCATTAATAATGTATAATCGAGAAAAGGCAGGTGCCTTACACCCCTGCAGATTAATAAATTTCATCTTACACAATAAATTTACATGGTTTGACGCTAAACGACAAATTTCCCGAATACTGTTTCAATTTAAAAGGAAATTAAGGAAATCACTCTAATGTCTCAAAATACAAAAACCGCTCTACCGCAGTTCCGAAAGCTAAACTTAGATCCCAGGAATATTATATATATTATCTATACTTATAATAAATCTGTAGAGAGGTCAATTCTGTACATGCAATATTTTTAAAAAATAACTATCAGGGGGTGATTAGGGATCGATACTGATACCAAAAATGCAATCAGTAAAATTTTTGTCTGTCTG
>DWPV01007251.1:0-10832 GCA_018251915.1 Urbanus proteus proteus
AAAAAAAATGTCACCATTAATTTCAATGTAAATTGACGTTCAAAAAGTGATTTTGTAAATCCTACTTTGAAATAAATTCTTTGACTTTGACTTTGACTTTGTCTGTCTGTTTGGCTAGCCACTTTTCTAAACCGCTGGACCGGTTTTCCCGAAACTTTCGCTGAAAGATAGTTGAAGGTGTAAGGCGTAACTTAAGCTACTATAATTTTTGAACAGACTCGCATGCGACCACCGTCGCCGGAGAGCGGGATATCAGTTATTTTTAAATAACATAATGAGGATGATCACAATCATAAAATTTCCACAATTATTTAAAAAATCCACTAATTTTCTATACCAATAATTATAGTTGACTTTCGATATATCCTATAAAACTATACTGTAAAATCTAGCCATGCCCAGAAATGCCCAGAAAAGTGCTAATAATAAAGATTCAACTGGCTTACTACCACTACGTATGCGTTAACTACTAAACGTACTACTAGTCAGGGTATTCCTTAACTATTGACCATAAATATCATAACAGTATTTATACCGGCATGTTATTGATAGACCGGCGAACAAAAAGCTACGGTAATAAGGTAATTGTTATGGGAGGCTTGTAGGTGCTGGTCGTATTGGTGACGGCAAAAACAGCGCCAGGCGACTAATCGCACACATTACCCGCATATGGACATGCGCTTCTTGTGACAGTGTAGGTTCCAACAGAGGTAGTTAATATAATAGATTATTTCGACTATTAGAGCGATTTTTCCTGTCGCGCATGTTACGTTACTGCTGCCCATGGAAATCTGTAATCAAACTCAAGAATAGAGTTCTACCTGAGGTCGGCTACAAATACCTTGCTAAAATATGCTCCTTGAGGATTATGTTAGCATGTCTCAAATCCTTCTTACCAGAAATTCCATTCGTTAACTTAGTGCGGTTTTCCTGTCACGCGTGTTTTCGTCTGCATGCCTGTGGGTGACAGGCACGCCTATCACCCGCACGCCTGTTACCTGCACGTATGAATTAACTCGCTACAGTCTCTTCTCAGTGTGCGAGTACATGAAGCAACTGAAACACGCGTGACAAGAAAAACGCACTTCGAAGTAAAAGGGCTTTTTGAAGAGTATAATCGTAGTCAGCGCGCTTGGCAGCATTCTTTTTTAATCCTTTAATTATTGATACATTATTACAATCACATACTGACATATTGCTTAAAAATATTAAAAACTATCGAAATTTTTTAATTGCATTTTTGTTGTATGCAGGTATCGTGCATACTTTCATATGCATTGAATAAAACGTTGCTATTTTGAAATCACAAACAGAAACTTCAATTTTATTTATTTGTATAGAATTTTTTAAACCTTTTATACATATTATAATCTCCTCGGTTGCATTTGGATTACGGGACAGGTTTCCATAGTCGGCATGATTGATCTACTCCTTAATATCAGAACCGCATGCTTTGTCACTATCAGGTAAAAAATATTATCATCAACAAAAACTCCAATTAATTACCCTGTGGTAATTCCCATACGTATCGGTGAATGCTGTCCGCAAAAAGCCGGCTCACTCCGACAATTACTTACGTTCGACATGTCCATACGACTCCGGAATGCTACCACTTGACTCGCTATAATCTAGCTTTCTACTATTACAGAAATTTAGACCGTTGGTAAGTATTTTATGTTGTGACTGACCCGGCGAACTTTGTACTGACATAGAGTCCATAAATAGGGTGTTTTTTTAATATTAACAAGCTTTTTCCCGCGGCTGCGCACGCTTTAAATCATACTAATCTTACTAATACCTACTATAAAGCTGAAAGTTTGTGAGGGTGGATAGATGGATGGATGGATGGATGTTTGTTACTCTATAACTTAAGAACAGCTGAATGGATTCGGATGAAATTTGGTGCAGACATAGACTGTAGTCTTGAATAACATATAGGCTACTTTTAATCCTGGGAAGATATGCGGTTCCCGTTTTGTTTTCCGTGTTTGTTTTCATTGCCGTGTCAATCTCGCGACATGTTTATTGATTTACTTTTCAAATACAAGTGAAACCTCAAGGATCAGCTAGTTACATATAAACCTTGCTCTTGCATCACTCTATGTAGTAAAAAAAACACATCAAAATCCGTTTCGTATTTTTCAAGATTTAAACATACATAGGGACAGACAGTGGAAAACGACTTTGTTTTATACTATGTAGTAATAGTAAAGCCAATGGATGACTGTAATCAATCCCAAATGGGTAGGTATTCCTACGTGAGACTAAGAGTAAAGACTAAGTTGGAACTTAGTATGTTCCCCTTCAAATAAAAACACACCAGATCAGTCAAAACTTCAGTTATATGGCTAAAAGAGATGTAGTGGTAATGTCAATAAACTCTTACACCGATGGGTTCAATCACCTTCCTAATTAAAATACCAATTAATCCTATTTTGCACACGATTTCCAAACATTAAAGTCATAACAGCCTTTGTATGTAGTTTTTTTAGATTTATTTGCGTGATGCATGGATGTTGAAAACCTTTTAATATGCTAAAGGATAGCTCTATTTGTGCATGTTTCCCACGGAAAGTGAAAGAAGACGAAGTGGCATAGGAGCCGATTAGTACAGAAGTCGCTGTAACCAAACAGGCACATAAAAATCAGTACCTAATCGTATCTTACCACTAAGAAACCTACATTTTTATTGTCAACAATGAATGAGGCACGTTTATGAAGTTTTACAAAATTTTTACAACCCGCAAAACATAATTTATGTTTAAGCACCAACGTTAAGTATGCTAAGCTGATCATACTGGTAGTCGCCTCAATTCGCCCAGGTGCCACTTCCTCTGTCTCTATCTTTCATGATGTTTCCAGTCAACATGAATGTTGATTATAATGGGAACTTGATTGCTACAAGAAAGCTCAAACCAGTAGCACTTCTTGTGCGAAACAACATCAATACAACATAGCAATGATCTTACACAAGGATACTCTCGTAGGTTTACACAAATACTAAGCCTAGAACAGTTGTACTTTGAATAATTAGAAGGTAGAATAATTAAAGAATGTTTAGATTCAATATCCCCTTTAAATGGTTTTTAGTTAGCTTATTTGAAACATGTTTTAGAACTATACCTACCTAGTGAATTTTTAGGGTTTTTTTTCGCAAATTAGATTCTTTGAAATTCCACTAGCTGGATTAAAGAAAACACTTAATGAAATTCGGACTAATTTAAGTGTGTTACCTACAACAGTATTAAGCGCTGCTGCGTTCTATTATTGAGGTCGTTCTATAGTAAATGAAATTAGAATCTTATCCGTGGCCAACCTCATACGAGTAAACTCATATGCGGTTAATTGTTAATGTACTTGGGCCGCAGTGCCCATTTATCGTAAGTGTTGGTTTACCACTTCTATAAAATAAAAGCTGTCAACAATAAGCAGAAGAAATATCGATAGATGCAATCATACGTACCTTGCTCTCTGTCACATTAGCTATTCTCGTACCCGTGACGTCATCAGCCCCATTTGGCTATGCATCTGACAGTTCGGGAAGCCGCCATGCCCAAGTACGTAACAGGTACGTTTATGGTGGTACTATATTACTGACTAGCTGATACCCGCGGTTTCACCCGCGTTCAATAAGTAAAAAGGAAAACATATTTAAACATAACTGAAATCCCACTCTCCTGCGAGAGGGCCTGCATACGCGTGGAGCGCGCGGAATGCTTTTTTTAAGTTAAAGTAGCTTATGTTACGCCTTAGAACTTCAGCTATCTGCCAGTGAAAGTCCCGTCAAAATCAGTCCAGCCGTTTAAAAGATTACCTCAGCCAAACAGACAATCTTTTTTATATTTTTAATTTCATTTTTCTTATAGTTGTCATTTATACTTTCATATGGAATGAATAAAAACTTGTTATTTTGAAATCACAAACAGACACTTCAATTTTATTTATTTGTATCAAATGTATAGATAAATAGAGGTAGGATAGTGAACCTACTTAGCTTCAGATGTTCATATGCTTTGCTACTGTCACTATATAAAAAAATAGCGCCAACACATTCATTCAACTGAGATAACAGACGATTTACGCGTTTACACGCTAAAGCTGTCCTTTACACGTTTCCTTAACGAATGGAGTAGCGCCGTCCCTATCTCATTAGCGATGTTGTTACCCTGACGAGAGGGGATTGTAGGACCTGGGGCTTTCATGGAATCAGATAGGACTGGAATTACACTGAAAGGCTCAGCTTTACAGCGATGTAACGACTCTACTGTTTTAACGAATGTTTGTAATTTCAGTTTGCGATTTTTAGGTTATAGAGCGTTTTTGCGTGATACAAAAATATAATTTTAAAACACGCTTTCTACACTCATAGACCCACAGTAGGATTTTCTCTGTGTCGTAGGTGCCATGGACACACATACACGAAGGGGATTGTAGGAGCTAGGGCTTTCATGGAATCAGATAGGACATTGAAATTACACTGAATGGTTCAGTATTAGCGCGATGTAACGACAGACTAGTACGTTGACGCGCTTGTAATTTCAAAAAACTTTTAAGTTTAAAAAAATAGTTTATAAAGCAATTTTTTGTTGACAAAACGTTTCTGCGTCTGCTGTCAAGTT
Source organism: Urbanus proteus proteus (assembly GCA_018251915.1). NCBI lineage: Eukaryota > Metazoa > Arthropoda > Insecta > Lepidoptera > Hesperiidae > Urbanus > Urbanus proteus. The sequence goes on from DWPV01007251.1 coordinate 4,620, forward strand.
TATAAAAAAAAAGTTTAGAAAAAAATATTATTGTGTAATTTTCTATGGAAAATACTGAATCGTTTTGACCAGCTTGCATGTGAAAAAGTTGAGATAGTAGTAAAGTAAAGTGAAAAAGTAGAGAGAGTTGTCGCGGCACTTCATATTAATAATAATAATAAGTAATCATATTAGATGCTGTTGAACTGATGGTCGAGTTGCTGCTGGTCTGGTGCGGGAAACCGTGTTTCACGAGGCCTTCTAAGTTAGTCCTGAAGTAACTACTCATTTAATCTACAATATAAGTAGATGTGTAACATTTATTGCATAAAGAACTCAAGAACTACTTTTTATTAAAAATATTTAACATACGCATCAAAAGCATTCGTAAAATTGCACGCGATCAACCTCGTCAATTAATAAAGGAAGTGGCCCGTAAAAACACGTTTTATTTTTCCAGCAGTCACCAAATCACGGCGTCATTTCACGAAAGCAATAACCGGCTATTAGTGCGCGCCCCGTCCGCGCGCGGCGCTGGCGAGCTGCCAACGTCAGGTGAACAACAAATATACACCTTAAATAAATAAACACAAAATTGTACAAGGATACAACAGTAAAAACAATATATTTTATTTGGTTGTGTATTGTTTGTATATTGACTTTACTAGTACGGAAGTTATCGTTGAATTTGAATCAGAAAAAGAGTTATAGGTCGGTGGATGATAATGAAAAATTGTCGTAACATTGTCGTAAACATACATCTCTATTTAGATGTTTGTCGTTATACATGTCTGTAACATCTATAACGACAAACATCTAAATAGAGATTTTTTTTTTGTATTGGATACATGGCACTACATTTCCAACATACATAGATCCAAGCACTATACATAAATATATGTACTTTATAAAAATTATAAATGAGTGCATGTTAAAACAAAAACACGCTCCTAAAATACTTCCAAAACATCCGTATCATATCCCGCCTGCCTGTCATTTGGCTATTTTCATAGTCTTCGAGAATATTTTAAAAATACCAGTGATATTTTTAAAATATTGCATATAGCGGTGCGTTGGGTGTTTTCACTGCCACTTATTTAAGGGAACGCCACTTATTTTGTAATGTGTCGCATAATTTTGTTTTTAATTCCACTGAAATGCTCGTTCACTCCTAAATCTTATCTATATTTCCTAAAAATCTTTTCTAAATTAGTAAATATTATGTCTAAATTCGTATTCTTACTCAAATATAGATAAAACTACATGATATGATGATTTTTCTTTGTAATATTTAAGATCCGAATAAGCATGATTCCGTACACTTTTTATAATAGTATGTTATTTTTCATCCATGGGCATCTTTAACTATGAAAGAAAGAGAGGAAGAGGTAGTGTTACGTGGGTGAATTGAGACGACTACCAGTATGAACACCTTAGCATACTTAACGTCAGCTTGCCAGTCATTGAAACACGTAAATTTTGTTTTTCGGCTTGTAAAGTTTTTGTAAAACTTCCTTAATTGTTGTTAGTTGTTGACAACAGGCAACCAATAAAAATACAGGTTTTCTTGTGGAAAGAATACGATTCGGTACTGATTTCTATGGGTTTGGCTACAGCGTTTCCACACTAATAGGCTCATAAGCCACTTCGTGCTGTCTCTTTCTTTCATTTCTTTAACCATCTCCATTTAAAACAGGCCTTCTTGCCGAAACCTTCTTACCTACAGGCCTGAACACAAAAACCTGAAGACTAAGATGATCATATCAAAATATAAACACTTTTAAACGAAAGAACTGTTTTTAATGTGTTCTGTATTAAGCATCTTTCCTTCAAAAACACGGTTAAAAATAAGCCATCTCTTAACAAAACAGGAAAGAAACACCTTCTAGTTTCAACCCCTGTTTATTGTCTTAGCAAACTAGCTAACGAAAACAAGAAGTCAATAACGGACCCTATACTTAAATCCACCCTTATCTCTGCCATCGTTCAATATTATACTTTAATACAACAAATTAACGTCTCATTTTATTTATTAACACTGATTTAAAATGTATTTTCAAAAATAATTAAATTTGAAAATTTAATTATAAAGTTACGGTTATAAAATTCTCCTTTAACATCACTATTTGTGTATTGTTTAAGTAAGGTAGTCGTTATTCAAACGTGTTAAAGTCCAAATTTCTTAAGTTATAGAATTTTGCTTTTATAGTTGTAATCCACGAGGGTGCAAAGACCCTTAAGGAAAAGGTCAGGTCAACACTATCAAAAAGATATTTGATATATCAATAGAAGAAAATAATATTGTACAGTAACAAAAGATGAAACCTTTGCAAGTAGGTATGGTTGGTACTATTTATAATCATTTGAGATATTTAGTGAAATAATCCTGTTATTTAATTCATTTCGATGAGATATTTAATCTTGTTAACGAATCAAATTTTAATAAACAACAACTTTAATAAATATCATGAAAAAAAATAATCTCGGAAATTTAAGAAAGTTTTAGTAAAGAAATCTCAGTAAAAATTATAAGCACGCTGTGGTAAATGAGTTTAATACTACAAAGATCCTTTTTAAAAAGCATATACCTACGAGAAAAACCGTAAAATAAAAACTACAACACTTCCTTCTATCAATCCTCCTGAATATAATAATACAGGAAACAGAAAAGGGGATAAAACAAAAAAAATTGCAATACATTTAGGTGTAGCGGGGTCTGACGGCACAACAAAAGCAATTGAGTGATACATCGACGCGGGTGAATGATATGAACACCATACATATTGGAATATTCGCAATATTCTATGAGCGATGAACAAAGGAACTTAAAAGATATGAGATACCTGAATTGTGAAGTGAGGAAAGACGATAATGTTCTTATGTAAAAACTCCAGGAAAATTTGTATTTCTGCAATAATTCTGTCTATTTGTGTGTCTATACAGACAAATCTTTGAATAAACAGGTACTTCAGTAGCTAATTTTGTAGTTTTACTGGGCCATAAGAATAATTTTAGTTACTTTTACTTAACGTCTTTGTTAAGAGTAATTTAATATAATAGGTTGGTATGGCGAACCAAATAAGTAGGTACGCAAACAGTATAACAAAAGAGGTCGAAGATATTTGGTTTAATAACATTTTGCGAATAATACAACCTTTTAAGCTTAAGTTTGTAACTGAATAATATACTGCAAACTGTGATAATAGATGCCGAAACACAAGAGCGCTTGACACCGGTTTGTAATTTAAACTAACCATGAATAACTTCCTAACAGACAGAGACAGGCAGAACACAAAGGTCCAAGTCAGTCTAATCCGTTCAAAGGTAACAAGAGTCAGCCTCAGCATATCAAAGACAACTTAATTCATCAAAGAGTAGGTGTCGAACGTCTATTACATTATATTCCCAACTTATTTACATTTACTAAAATATACTAACATCCATATTATCATAAACATAAGACGTAGATTTGAATGAACTTGACTTATTTGATGGTAACAATAAGTTTGCACGTCAAAGCTCGCAAGTGGCTGTCAAATCAGGAATCAGTGATCTCTCGATGTGACTTGAGTGGATGGCTCTTCGCAATTTATTCCACTGAGTCGACCTTTGACAATGTTGCGACACTAGCTCGGGTAACGGGTTTGCTTGGAAGTATTTGCCACGTCAATAAACGTGCTACAAATTTAACAATAGTTTTAAAATATCTCTTTGACGTTTGCCTGCAGTTCCACAAAATGTACACCAATTTAATTTATGAGAGTAAGTTTAAGTACTAGGGGTTTGAAGGATTTAATAATGGAGGTTTATTTTTAAGGCATATGACTAAACCACAAAAGTAGTATATGTCACAGATTTCAGTTCGGTGTAGAACTCTATACTTATGATAGTTACAAGTATAGGCGGCAGTTAATAATTGACATAATGTGCAATGCATAACTCGTAGCAAATGTTGATTTATCAACGCCATATTGTACTCATATTTTTACCTTATATCCTGATTTTACCTTGATCTGTTTCGCAAAGGGTGTGGGAATGTATATGAGGCACATAGCGCGTCCCAATCTATTTATCAAAGTTATGTAGAACCCTTGTTCTATTCGAATAAGATTATTATTTATAATTATCATTGACCGCATTTAATACCCTTTTTCTTATTGCTGTTAGTATATTTCAATTCTATTTAAAGCAGCATTACGACGACATGCAATACAGTGCGACGTGCGTCTCATAAAGTGACGATATTATTATCCGATGCACTGTTCAGTTTTTATTTTCATATATGTAGTATATTTTATATAGTATATTTTCATATAGTAGGAGACTAATATAATAAAATAAGTTTTTTTATATAATTTATTCATCCGCCTAAGATAACTATTCATCTAATCACACGGATTCTAAACACGATTTGACAATAAATTAATTGTTGATCGCCGGTTTAATACTCGGGTGGAGATAAATATTTTTTTCTAACTTGTAACTCCCTCTACTAAAAAGAATCAGTTACTTTACGGCTAATTTATATATTGTACTGTATTCTTCCACAATAGCTCTTGTTTTTTTTTTGAGAAACTAGCCCGGTAATGTAAGTAAAAATAAAATGAATAATATGTAGGTGGAAATTACTTTTTTTTAGTATATCAATTTGTAAAAATCACAAGTACATTACAACGATTAAATTACAACGTAATTTAATCAAAAAATGAAACGTCTCATGAATTCATTAGTTATAAACAAACAAAAAATTCACATTTCATCTGAAACCATAAAAAAGAAACGAATCATAACCGTTGCAATCATAATGTAAATCTTTGAATCTTCGTTGAATCATCCCGTATTTAAAAACAAATAAACTTCGTAACATTAATACTTGTGGAATTGTTTATAAGACTGTAGTTGTAAAGACTAGTGATTGAGGGAATGGTATGTATGTATATAAGGAAAGAATCTTTATCTTATTAAAATTATATGGAATTTTTTGCCGCTTTTTTCTTCAAACTCCGGATACGGAACGGAAGTATTGGGAAAGTAATCAATGAAGTAGGTACTTATGAAGGTTAAAGAGATCTTTGTCAATAGGTACTTCGTATAAAATATTTTTGCTTTTTCACAGTTATATAATAATTAATTTCTGACACAATGCAGAAATTAATTATTTTCTTTTAACGGTGTTTAATACTTGTGAAAGCTCCTTGAAAAGCTTTTAATGGTGAGTGTAGTCTTCATATTCGCACCTAGCCAGCACAGTGTATTGTCAGTATTATGGGCTAAATACCTCTCACTTCGAGAAGAGACCCACAGAGAAATATTAATGGGTTGACGATATAGGGATTCACTTTTATAACCGTGCAATGCGTAAAACAAAACTTTTAAGACGTCTTTAAGTTCTATCTATACAAATAAATAAAATTGAAGTGTCTATTTGTGATTGCGAAATATATATTTTTTACTTAACGCATATGAAAGTATACACGATATTTATAACGAAAATGCAATTTTTTTTTTGTCTCTCTATCCGTCTGTTTTGCTGTAGTAATCTTTCACTTCAATCTTTGACTTTCACTGACAGATAGGTGAAGGTCTTAAGCGTGACATATGCTTCCTACTTTAATTTTTGAAAAAGCATAAGCACGCGCACCAGGCCCATGTGGACGCCGTCGCGGAAACGTGGGATATCACTTACGTTCAATTATGTACCGACGCCTTTTTACTTCTTTAACGTGAGTGAAACCGTGGACATCAACTAGTACCTAACAACTAAAATTCTTACGTAGTTCCTATAGAATTACTTTTATTTGATTTTTTTTCATTAGTAACAACGAACGGTAAATAAATTAGATCCAGTATATTATATTCTCATGTCAGTAGCGCGAATAGCCGATGAACGCGAATACGCGTGCCGCTGTTAATCCGTCTTTTCCGGCGCTGAAAGACCTCGACACAAAAATCAAAGAAATACCTCATGATCTTTTGATTAATTCGAAAATGTCGCGTTTCGATTTGATTTAGGAAGGTTTAATTTCGTTCTGAGAATCTTATTTTATTTCTGCAAAAAATATTTATAAGTAACTAACAGGATTTGTTATGGAAGTAAAAACTGTTTTTTTTTCTATAATCAAATAGTAGATTTTAGACAATTTCACAGTTTGACTCAAATTCAAATATCATATATTCAAAGTTGATTTATATTTAACCCTTTCTGAACGTCAAAACCTCTACCACCGCCTCGGA
>DWPV01007252.1:0-10831 GCA_018251915.1 Urbanus proteus proteus
AACTTTTGTATTTATGGTATTAGCAAAGAAGAATGAAATATTAATTTTATCTTAACACTGCTAGGTACTGTTAACTCAATTAATACTAGCGTAACATACACTATTTATCTTTCTATAGTTTTGAGTTTGTACGTCATTTCAATTTAGAGAGTTCGGAAATAAATATTCTAAGATTAGTTTACGACTATTGAATTGAAACAAGTGTTGCGTAAAATATTATTTGACAATCTTTTATTTTAATACATATTAAATATTTTTACATCGTTAATGAAACACCAGTTTAGTTAAGTATACGTGTGTTTATTTATGTACTAGTTAGTGCCCACGACTTTGCACAAGTTTAATTACATATAAACCTTCCTTATGAATCACTCTATTAAAAAAACCGGATAGGTACGTAGGAACAGACAGTGGAAAGCAACTTTGTTTTATACTTTGCAGTGATTTTATTTACATGAAATTTAAGTCTTCTTTCACATTTAAAAATAACTGTGCTTTAAATAAAATATCTTGATTTAATTTGTTCTCTTTTTCTATGTTGTCTTATCTTTCCTTGTATTATCTGTATTTTATAATCCGGAAACCGAATATACCTAAAACTGACGATGAGCACGTAATATAGTTTTACCCGAAACTAACACACTAAATGCTAAAGGTAGTCCGGACTAAACCGAGTTGATTACAGAGCGGGCAGTTTACGCGACCGGTCAGCACTTAGCCGACGGTCACCGTAATCTGGTTACGGCGTTTAATCGATTCGGCCGGCAGCTGTAAGTCGATACCGCTTAACTACGATACCGTCCAATTTTCACCACGTCTCACCCGAGGCGAAATGAGGCCTGATTGAAAAATTGTAATTTTCACGCTTAACCTACCGACACAGTGTTGTTGCTTATTAAATTACTTTCGATTTCTCGGAGTTTTATTTTTGGAGATGATGTAATTTTTTATCTATGTTGGTAAAACTTTCTCCAATTAGCAATTATATAATAAAACACTGATTAGTTGTATTCAAAGTTATAGCTGTTTACATTACTTATCAATAGTTTATCAAAAAGAGAGAATACTCAAAAAGAGAAAATACACTTCATTCGTTTTTTCTTACTTTTTACAATTTTTTCTTTTAAAATATAAGCTTTTGTGCCAGTTTTATGTATATATTTTTTATATACTAAATTAAAATTATAAAAAAAATCATTTTTTTATCTACGAAATTATAGATATTTTTTTTAGATTTCAGGATCGCTTATCTAATAAGCACATATAATTCATCCCTCAAATTCTGCTTATATCCGTTGAATTCATAGCGCATAAAAGCAAGTTGTCGTCATGCGTTTTATAACGAGCTAATTATTCCGGCGTGTGAGCGGACCGCGTCGAGTGGCCGCCATAAATACGCAGAGCAAACACCATGTTTGTACGCGGCCTAAAACAACACGCGTTTGCACCCGCCACTGAATTTGTTACTGTCGGTCAAACGCTGAGTCAGTGCCCGGCACTTGTACTGTTGAATACACTAGTGTTAGGTGACAATACTGTCTACTACTTAAATGGGCTTAAGATCCAGATATATGAATGTATCTTAGCGTATATACGTATATGCAAAGTTATATTTGGTTGACGTAATTGATAAAAAATATGCATCAGCATACGACTTTTTCCCATAGTGAAAACTACGGGTAATATCGACACGTGCAACTTCGACGTATGCTATAAATATAGTCAACCTCTTTTCCTTTCACCTGGACCTGAAATATGGATTTTTTTTATTACCTTTAGGTAGAGCCAGTCCAATTGAGATTACATGTTTCATGGGTAATAATAGCAACCAACTATACGTACTTGGCTATGACATGTCATGTAGATTAGACGGTAGTAGTGGACACATGTTAATACAATTACTTGAACTACTTTAGACTATACTGTCTTTTATCAAGTAGCCCGTGTTATTAAGTAGTCGTATAAATTGATACTATCGATGTAATTTATTTCAATCCTAAATCCTTTTGCTCTCGACTGTACCAAACGTGACTAGGCGTAAATATGTAGAATGGAAAGGTAAAATGTATTTTATATATTTCATATTTTATTCCACACAATTAAAACAACGAATTAATTCTGTTCTATAAAGATATTATTTTAAGAGATGTTTATCTATATTTAAACAAATTTAATTATTTAGATAATAAAGGGGTCGTGGTAGATAAATTATCAGACAGAAAATATTTGGTTTCAAATATTTATATTTTTGGGATGCTTATATTTAATTACAAAGTTACTCTAGACAGTCTAGACTATATATGATTAGGTGTTTTGCAAATAATAATGAATTTAATTAAGCGTTATAACTGATTTTAAACAAAATAATATATTTTACATTTAAGACGTGATAAATTTTTTACAACAGTTTTTTTTTTTATTTCATTTTTTTGTTGTTAAAAACGGTGTCAAGGAGCATTGTTTGAAAAAAACCTGTTCTTCCATTTTCTTAAGTAGGTATGTATTTTTTTTATATTTATAAACTGTTTTTATCATAGAATCAATATTTATGTTTACTTACAAGTTTATCGTATTGACATCTTCGAATGCTGTCTTTGAATCCTGAATGCTATATAATACTAATATATTGACCAAATTTGCAAAATAAAACCTTTTTTATAGCCAGATATCGTTTTGTCAAAGATTCGCAAATACACGCCCGGTTTCAGCCGCATCACATGAAATTAGACGATATATCGATGTGAGCTAATATGGACGAGTCAACAGAACGGATGCCTAAACAAACAGTCGTTACGCGACGCAGTGCGTGCTTGGACGTCACTGCATACTGAAGTATAAACAATACAGAAGTATGTGACTGACGCTAATTTTACTAAACGACAATATTGGATGATTTTGTAAAAGAGAAACAAATAGATAGACAGCGCTGGATTTAAATTAAATAATGTAAGTAAAAAGTAAGTACCTACTCAATAAAAACTGTTACAAGCATTTTTGCATTTTTGTTTGAAGAGATAAATTATAACAGAGTAGGTACCTGGTAGTAAGTAGCAGTAGTAATTAAGATAACAACCTTAGATGGAACGGGAGGTTCGACCTGAGGTTGATTATAGTCACTCACGTGTAGGAATAACCACCAATATGTATAGTCTATGCTCGTTTCTTACTTTCTTTTTACATTTTTAATTTTTTTGTTTCTTTTTAAATATTTTTTCACTGATTTAGTCATCTACTACTTCACTATACTATTAAAATCAAAGAAACTACGACTATGTCCCTATTATAACATATTATATTATAATATAAGGAAACAGTATTTCACCGTAAGAAGGCTACGAAAAGTTCTACCATTAAAGGTGGGAATGTACGCTGCAAGCTTGTGATAAATCCATGGAAATACTCGTAGTTGTATAGTAAGTCTGTATCCCTGTACTAACATTAGTCTGATACGTGTCTAAGGCCTAAACAAACTGAACCAAACGTTTATAGCGCTCGGTAAGAACGCTGGATCATTGAAATTCAGTAATATTTTTTATTATTTTCTTTTGAGAAATTTAGATATAAGGAAAAAAGTGATACTCTGTATTTATGTTGTCCTTTATTTATCAATTGAATTCACATTTTCTTGTTTTATTATTAGCTTAAAGTGGCGAACAAACATACAATCAGCCTAGCATAAAGTTGTCTAGGACATGAGTTCAAAAGCAAAAGTGAAAGTTACTTTCAAAGTTTATTCCGAGATTTTTCACTAGTATTCGTTACATTATTGTCTGAAAACGATTCCTCGCTGCATACACATTGTTTAGGATGCAGCACAGATTCGCACCCGCCGTGTTGTCGCAATGACGGACTGCAGGCACGTGGGCTGCAATCAAATGCATTCATTGTTTTGGATGTACGAATTTAAATATGAAGCTGGTAAAACTATTCGGTGTAGTTTGAATTGTATGTAGGGGACACCAATAGTTTTTATTCTAGCTTTCGGTATGTATGACATAAATCAATTCTAAGTAAGTAAATTGTAACGTAAGTGACAAATTTGTATAAAAATATATGCGTTTTTTGTAAATGGCAAGTTTGTATAAAACTTTTTTGCAACCTATACCTACAGGTTTAAGATTTTGTTAAGATTCTTTACGTCTATTACTTTACACTACCAGAAATTCATAAATGAAATGTTACAATATCCTATACGTCTCGGAACAATTTGAATATTCCGACTGGTTTTTCAAAACTTTAACTTTTCAAAACAAGTATCATTTAAGACAAAATATTATACGAAATATCCTACGGCGACAAGCGAAATTCAACGATATATGTCGTCTACTAAAACCATTTACATTATACTAAACAAATAAATATCTCGTCCTTTCCCAGCCCAGTTTTCCCTCGAGACAAGAACTTCCTCAAACTGACCCCCGAACTTAACCAGTAAATACTGAAGCCGCTCAAACTATCAAAAACTTAAGCACTAGTCCCACTAGCGACCCCTGTTTATAACAACTGACCAGCTGTTGTTAACCCCATCGCATTAATTAAATGAGCTTTCCATGTTTAATGATAGTTAAGTAGGTAATATGATTCCGTTTGACATCATAATAGCGTAATTAATATCGAGCGCTTATTAATTAAAAGCCACTAATATTTAGGTACATCATATTAAATGAAAAGCAATTTCCATTTGAGTTAAAGTAAGATTACTAAAATTACTGTACCTACTTAAGATTATAAAAAAATAAACAAAAATTCCGCATAATATGCATGCTTCCAATGAGTCCCGTGATTACAACTATACAAAGGCAGGTGACTAAAAGACGACACTACATAGAAAAAACACAAGCTTTCTATTTTTACAAATAGACAGCACGTAACTATTAATACTGACTTATGTATACAGTTCGCTCAGTCGATCTATCAGCTTTATCAAACTCCGAACCTGTCAGGTAGAGAAGTTACCCGTTCAGCAAATTTCTAAGTTATACTTAGCCTTGTATCGCCCACTGCAGTTACAGATTTAGGCGCTTCGAGTAGGGTTACCAAACTTGAAATGGAAATTTGCCGGACTGAAATTAAAATATTTTTATCGCAATAATTGTAGTATAGCAAGAAAACAAGAAAACAAATTGTTAGAACGAATAAAATTATGACAGATTCACGATCTATAAAACTTTTGTCTTCATTTTACCTATGATTTTAAGATTTAGTGTGAAATAATTAAGTTTGTAACTTTCTGCGTATATAATTTAATATTTACCAATATCCCACAGCTGGAAACTGTCTCTTTCTATAACTAAGAATACCATAAATATGTGTTTATCCCGGTTTTCGTGTAGATCTTGTCCACCAAATTATATCCCACTTGCATTCTATCCTTCAAAAATATTTTTGTCACGCGTACCATACACAATTCACACAGAAACTACAATGAATAGATTCACGTGTTTGGGTGCATGGACTCGGATATAAGAAATGAAAATAAGTCCCTTAGAATTGGGACGTATCTCCCGAAGCAGTTGGTTACCCTAGCAGCGAGGCACCGGTACTGCCCGAGCTACTCGAAAATTCAATTAATCATAGTTCGGATTAGTTCCTCTTTGACGATTTGGCCAGACGTGACTGTCTTGCCTAATGGTGTTTCAATATCCCGTTCATACTGATTACTGTGACGGATTAGGGATTTCTATTAACGAATAGGTTGTAATTCCATTTCACTTACCTATATACCTACTTATGAAAACAAATGAAATTATGATGTAAGTAGTTACCAATACTGCCAGTAGGTAGAACCTCTTAAAATTTTTGGTTACTACCAATCTTTAAGCTTAAATTCATTTAAATAATTTGGAAATAATCGAATAAAGTGCCTACCTTCTTTACGCCGCTGTGTTCTTTGATTCAATGATATTAATTATATTTATTTTTAGTTTAAATTGAAAAAATATTTTATTCCAGACATCTAGTACTAATTCTAACCACAATTTAATATTTTGATAATTTTAGGGACAAACTTGTAAGGAATACTTAATTTAAATCCAAAATAACCCAGAAGATTACGGTAATTAAGTTTAACTTATATATGAGTTTACGAGTACCTACTCGAAAACTTATAGTTAGTAACAAGATGTTGATTCAAAATTCTTAGCAATTACAAAGTTACTTCAATATCCTCTGGTCAGCGTCGGAGCTCCAAAGGCTAATAACTTAATGCGTCCCGGATCCTAATGCCCGCCGGGAATCGAACCCGGACGCCAGTAAGTTGCAGATTTATTAAGAGGCTATTCTATAAACCGGTGGATCACGGCGTTTAAATTAAATCCAGCTTTGTCTGCTACTAAGCTGTCTAAAGCGTGGGTTTGAAACTGATACAGACAAGTCTATTGAGTGAGTCTATTTTAAAACTTTCTTGCTAATTTAAGTGGAGGTAAATGATATAGCGACCTATTTTAAGTATTCAGAGCAACCCTTAAACTTATGTGTATTAAAAAAGCTTAAATTAGTTTAGCTAACTTCTGACAGACATTTAAAGTAAAATTTAGTGAACTGTCACTTTTTTGAAAATAATAATCATAATAATTCGACTGGATATTACATCAATATTTTATACGGAATCCCCAGTTTAAAGTTTAAATTGCCAATATAAAGCTTAAATATAAAAAATAAATGTAGTAAACTTGAATGAGTAAATACTTATAGCTACTATTTACTCTACTTGTCTATGTTCTATACGTAGGCACTATTTGTTATCCTATACCAAAGATACGTAACGCTCAATATATTAAATTCAATTGATATTCGTAATATTCAATGACAATACTCCCATCTTCACGTCTACATGAATGTCATGCCAAGTAGTGACATTACTTCGTTAATTGAATTGTTTCGCAGGAAATTAATATAGCGATAGCGCCAACCTATTTCTGTATTGTCTTACGCACCATTCGTGTTTAACTTTGAACTCCTAACATTTATGTTTCAGTATTATTACTATTATATTAACCAAATTATATAATCTACTTCGACCAATGCATTCATATTATTTGTATACCAGTAAGTAGGTACTTTCCTGACTTCTGTAATTTCATATGTTAAGTTAATCTTTGTCATAGTCATAAATTACTTTCTAATCTACTACTTGGTACTAATCGTAAGTCTCTTTCGGGTTGAAAATAGTTTACCTCAAAGTATAGTACGTTAAACGATCAGCATCGACGGGCAATTGACTTTGAAAACGTTATTAATTAAAACCTTCCGTAGCTGTCGATTTTTAACTAGTTATGCTAATTATTATTATTTTTAAATTGCATACTGCCAAAACGTCTTCAAAATTAATAACCAAAACTAGTAGCAAAATTTAATCGCAATGCAGTGCAGTAAAAATGTCTAAAAATTGAATTACAATTACAAATTCAAATTAGTCAAGAATTGGTTACAAGAACTTTACCAATTAATTTACTCCTGTAAACTAGTTTCAAATTGTGCTTAATTATATTGTTAGGCAAACTGGAATCAATATTGAACCAGGGTTGTTTATTTAGTGTACGCTTGTTATAACTTGTGTTTCAGTTTAGCCAGTCAGTGGTAAACAGTGTAAAGTGCTATGATACTCAGAAATGGTCAAATTATCTTGTACAAGACACACTGCTGTTTTAAGTCAAAGAGATGTATGATAAAAATAACTTAGGTCAAACTTACCAAAACTTTTTTTTACAAAAATATAGTGATTACAAACTTTGTTAAGATTTACTGTGTGTATCTGACTCTGGCTCTATCTGATGAAACGGATTTTCAACTTTTAGACAAATTTTCTATCATAAAAGATATCTTAGAGTAACCTTAAAGCACCCAACCTGTAAACGCAAAGTATTGAAAAATTAAAAAAGGTTTTTAATACTGCATAGATCAGACTAATGGGTTTCCAAAATTCTATTTTGAAATTATCACTGATTTCTTTTATTTATTTACGGAGGTTTTAAAAATGGTAACAATATAATATTCCTTTTCTTTCGCCAATTATAAAGTATATGAGCCTTTCACATACTTTTTGTTTTATATGTGCTACAATACCTATAATATAAATTGTACAGTTATACATAAACTAAAACGTCATAGCTATACCAAAACTGTATATTTGTAGCAGTCGCGAGGTTCCAGTGCGACTTGCGCCAGGAAGTCGTTTGCAGTTCCGCTGCCTTGTTGGAAATTCCGTTAAAAGAAATACTTTCCGTTAACTTTAAGACTTTTCTTTATTAGTATTTTCATTTGGGATAACTTTCTCGTGGCTTGTTAAGGATTGTATTTTGCTTTGTAAATGTTTTCAGAGTTACAAATTTAAGTATCAATTATATTATTATCTCTAAGATAAAATGTAAGTATTGCAGTTAACAGCTTAGTAGGTCTTGGTTTCCTAACAGAATATGATGGTTTAATATATGTCAGAAGAATACAAGCAATTAATAAATAATATTTTGCTACAACGTAGCAGCAACTAATGATATGATATGTAATATGATAAATATTTAGGTTTTATGTTATATACATAAAACTTAGTAATAAAACGTCACTTACACTTAAATTTAAACTTAAAACGCTTTCAACACTCATAGCCCCACAGTAGGATATTCTCCTGTGTCGTGGGTGCCGTGGACACACATATATACACGAATACACAAACACCTAGACAGAACAGAAATCTAAATTCTTCATTTAGATGTCTGGCCGGGAATCGAACCCGGGGCCCATTGCACGTCAGACCGGTATGTTAACCGTTCCGCCAAGCGGTTCGCCACTTAATAATAAATATTTTAAGTCATGACGATAAACTACTTTTTAATTTAAACTAAGTAAATCTTGCAAATGAAGCTTATTGCTATACATCAATATAAAATCCACAAACTGTACATTTATATAGGATACTAAAGTCCTATATATATATTCGAATATCAGTCAGTCTGTCAGCTGTGATTCCGCTTAATGAAAGTCAAACTAAGTCGAGATATGCATAAATTAGTACTAGCTTCGTGAATGATTAATTATTATATTTCAACGGAAATCTACATATGTAGATATGAAAACTATGATAAAATAAATGGAAAATGATTACTATTTTGCAATTTGCATTTACTTTATAGCTTTTAATGTAGTTAAAATTAGGAGTTCTAAATCCACGTTACAACCATATGTATAATAAGTATTTCAGCCTAACAGTAAATTTGTCATACCTGGTTGTACGGTGTATTAAAGAACAATTAAGTTGCTTATAGTGTGCTATGGACTGTCCAACTAACCCTCGGGCCCAAAGAAATTTAAAGAAAAAGATAGAAAGCAATCAAATTCAAGTTAGACTTTTCACTATTTCATTTTAGTGGCAAATTTCCATACTATCCATACTATCTTTTACTATTACTATGCTTATTATCCGTGTTCATTGGAATGAGTATTTAACATTCGCAAACTTATGCGCTACTAGTACATAAAACCTAAAATTCTGTCAACGTCAAATCAATATAATTAGTCACTGACTATAAAAAAATGGCAAACAACAAATTAATATCCGTTTAAACTGTGTTTTATACGTTGTAACGTATTTTTATGCCACTTTAAGTACGCAAAATTGAATTCTACTCTCTCGATAGCCGATAGTGGCTCCTGAAATTTTAATCCAGCAGTGAATATTTCAATATCGCATGTAAATCGAATCGTAAAATCCGCCAATACCGTTCACTTTATAACACTGTAAAAGGGAATACACACTAGTGATGTACAAAGATTCGCATTCGCATTCGTGAATATTTTCCTGATATTTGAAATTCGCATTCGCAAGAAACTATGCTAGTATTGCCAATGAATTCGGCAAACAATCAGGAGGTTTTGACTTGTTCTGGTTACTCTAATGGAAATTCTAACTAAAATCTAACATTAAGTTAACTAAATCAAAATTATACTTAAAAAGAACATAAAAAATCGTTCCTTGTATTAAACAAAATCTAATATTAAACATGTCTTACTTTTTGCGAGCGTTTTATTCGAAGATCAACATTAACATTTGCGAATATCGGAGATAAATAATCGCATTCGCAAATGTAAAAAATCCAACATTCCTTACATCACTATTACACACTCGACGTATAATCAAATACGAACGTCACTGGCTGGTTCAAATGGAATTTTTTCGCTCTTAAAAATTGCGATCACGTTTCTAATATAGTGAAAACAATATTCTAGTGACCGGGTGATTTCTGCACAGATGCCTGCTCTTTTGATATTATGTTGGTAAGAACCTCGTAAGGTCTTGAGTATTGAAATATGATTGTCTTTTAAAATTGATTTCATTTTTGTGACCCTGTTACTAAAATTGTTTTGTATTTTTACAAATAGCAAATATTATTTTTTAACAGTTGTTTCTTGTTTATGAAAATGTTAACGCCTCCAATACGTTAATCCTCCAATACATTAATCGCTACCTAAATTAGAAATATCAGCTTTATTTGTATACTGCAATATATTGTAATTAACACTAAGTATAAAACGTGGCATATATTAAATTGTTAAGAGATTTTTCACGAAAAATTAACGCATATCGCTCAATGTACAGACAGACCCGTTAATTTTTTTATGTATGTATATGCCTAAATTTTAAGTTAGACCTATAGCAATACATCGGTGAAAACCGCATTCAATTCTATGCAGTGATTTTTCGATACTGCGAGAAAACAAAACAAATTTTATCCCACGGGAACCGTACATTTTTCGGGATCAAAAGAAGCCGATATGTTATTCCAGACCTATTTCTGTACCAAATTTCATCGAGTTCCATTTTGCACGCAAAAATAAC
>DWPV01007253.1:0-10829 GCA_018251915.1 Urbanus proteus proteus
TGTGTTGTCCATGGCAGCCACGACACAGGAGAAAATCCTACTGTGAGGCTATGAGTGTGAAGCGTTATTTATTTATTTATGTAGATGCATAGTTTTGTCTGATCGTTATGTGCTTTCTATTTTATAATATGGAAGTTGCAAATATGCAGGACACCTAATGGTAAGTGGCCACTACTGCCCATAGATATCTGTAATCAACCCCAGGTACCCACAGTAATACCAGAGGCTGGCCACAGATGCGTTGCTGTAAGGTTTAAGTTTCGCTTCAGATAAGTTTATCTCTCTTATAGCATCCTTCAAACCAGAACACAGCAGCGCTTAAAACTGCTGTTATAAGGCAGAAATAGGTGTGACGGCGGTGCCTCCGGAGTCGAACTACAAAGGGTTCTACGACTTTTGCAACAAAGAGACATGTAAGAGTTTAGTAAAAAGATCAGACATAAAACAAAACTAAATTTAAAGTACTTAACTACTTCCAATGTTTTACTTTAACGGAGTTATTATCGCAATATGTGTGTATTATAAATAACTTCAGAAGTAAGAGTTCAATTTATTAGTCAGAACTTCAGGGGACCTATCGTTTTAGCAAACAAAGCACTAAAGTCCAGACAAAAGTTTACGATTCATTTTGCAACGGTCAGCAGTTTATTTGCAATTTAGGATAGAATTGTCGACAGTGTATTACTGGATTCACTAAATTCTTAACTGTTATTCGACATAGCTAATTAGTATCAATGTAAATGTTATTTAAAAGAAATATTTATTTATTTAAAAAAATTAAAAAAAAGGTAAAAATCACTTTTCTGCGGGCTGCAAAATTTTAAGTCATTCGCGGATCCCGCGATTGAATATCAGAAATCCCAAAATCCCGGGATTAGAAAAGAGAAATGAGACTGAAACCTCTATCTGGGATTAATTTCATATAGAAGTCCTGTTATACATGAAATTGCTCACATGTCCATGAGCAGCACTGCTCTACACGTCCGGTCAGACATATAAAGAATTGGCTCTGTAGTTTAGATTGACAATAAAACAAGACGCGTAGCTGCAATGCAACCATGCAAACTTTGAGCAACGCAAAACTCTAAGTTTATCTGGAATCCCGGGATTGTGTACCAGAAATCCCGGGATTAGAAAAGAGAACCGCGATCGGAACCTCTATCAGGAATTGACTTCAAATACAACCCCTGTTATACATGAAGTTGTTCACATGTCCATGGGCAGCAGTGCTCTACACGTCCGTTCCAACATATAAAGAATTCGCTCTGTAGTTTGACAATAAAACAAGACGCGCAACTGCAATGCAACCATGCAAACTGTGAGCAACGCAAAACTCAAAGTTTACGACTATTCCAACAAAGGTACACGTGTCAACCCTGGATCCTTCCGAAACGGGGAGGGTTTAATGACAAGCGGAGTCGTAAAACATCAAACGTTGATTAGGGCTGCCACTGCAAAGATATTTGGCAACATAAAAGAGGATCAGACATTTTTGTATGGGAACACAACCTTCATATTGCGTAAAAAGGCGTAAAACCGACTTCCCAAAGGAAGTGAGGTTGTCTATTTGTCGGGTATATTTTTTGTAAACTTCATATATGCGGAAAAGAATTAACCTTCAATATTTGGGTTGACGACGATATACTCGTATGTGGAAAATAATGAAACATAGCAATTATGTGGAAACTAAGTGATTACAATCAAACATAATTTAGTAATATTTTTTGTAAGTATCTAATATACTCTCTGAGTTATTTAAGTTCATAACTGTGAAAAGAGTATCAAAAGTTATATCACAAATCAGCTGTTTCAAATAATATGTGAAAAAACTTGTACTACGTAGTATAGGCAATGTCAAGCGTAGCCGTGATAAATATTGCACCGTTTTGTATTTTTTAGATAACTACAAGTTAAACAACATTAATTCAATTGCTAGTCTAATTCAACCGTTCTGTATTTCCTGACTATAACCAGGAAGTGTTCAAAGCAAAAGTGAATAGATAACAATTCCATTCAATATTACGTTAGAAAATATGAAATTCAAAGATATCATTCGTATTCAGTATTACGGACCGAGTTCATAGGATTTAAATTACAAATTACGTACCTACATATTTCATTTACACAATAACAAGATATCAGGATAGAAGCACAAAAATTTATAGTGTGAAAAATTAAAATCTCCATATAGGAGTAAGTATAGAGCAGTGATAGCCTAACTATGTGCGTATTATAAATTAATTAATAATTATCAGTTGCTTTACGGTGAAGGAAAACATCGTGAGGAAACCTCTGAATTCGCCCTTGGCTAGTGCGGTGGACTAAGGCCTAATCCCTCTCGCTGAAAAAAGACCCGTGCCTAGCAGTGGGACAATAATAGGTTGATGATGATGATATAGGAGTAAAGTCTGACTAAAATTAACTTCCAACCTGAAGTTTTTGGGTCTATTTGATTACCAAACGACACTTAAACTTAGTAACCGAAGTATGTACGATCATATAACCAGTAATAGATATACGCGTGACTTAGGCATATTATGAAGAACTCAGGGTTTTTATTCTTTTAATCGTTATATCTCCAAAACAGTGCCTCTGAAAATAAATATATAAAGACATTTCTTATAGATAATTACATGATCTAGAATTTTGTTCTATATATTTTTATGATACAACTTACCGTTCGGCTGAAAAATGCAAACATTCCACATTTGCCATCTTTTTTTTCGCAGATGCGGGATTGATGGAACTTTTCACGTTTCCTTAATAATAGTGTTCCGAACATCCGTACCAATTTTTAGCTCTACGTAATTTATTGTAACCTTACCTCTACTTTTTGATTTAAATGAGTCCAATGGGCTAATAGACATCTTTATCCATTACAGGACGTTATTTACGACGCTACATTGTTCCTACATTATGGAAAAATATATAAGTTATCGCATTAGTAAGGTCAGAATATATCTACCGAGCTATATTGACATATGGAGTTGTCAACCCTATTTCTCCAGTGGCCCGCTAACCCCATTGCCTAAACAACGCCAGACGATCGCCCGACTCTACTGCAGAGCGCAAATTTATTTTGCAGCGGATCTCCAAGAAATGAAGTTTTAGGTAGATTTCTTTAGTAGATTTCTTTAGAATCCATATAAATAATATTGTGATTGAGGAACGTGATTTCTTAAACACAAAATACCTACTGCTTTTAAAACTGAATTTATTGCATTGAGGCAATAAAAGAGATAGATAGGTAAATAGAATAAAATCCGTTTTTTTATACTTTGTCTATACATCCATATATCGGAAATGATTAAATCGATAGGTTTTTTTATAAAAGTTCTAGATATCTAACTTTCTTTTAATTTCAATCCAAAATAAATCATTAAGAAAACAGTACAATTTAAAAATAAAGCTACGGTTATATTTTTTGCGAGTACGTGCGTAAGCACATGTACAGTCATGTTTGCCTGCGCGTGTGTGTGTGTACGCGCATGTGTGTGTATTTGTATAGGTATATGTGTGTCATTGTATGTGTAATTTTATCCTCAATTCTATCAACGCTACCGATTACTATCCATCGAAGCGAAGCGTTCGCTCTGTCGGTGAGTATCTGAGTACCGGACAGTTTTCCACTGAATTTGCTTTTCAATCTAAAACTTAAGTAATTGACTCGGTTCTCGACAAAATACTCCACTATTCTCGCGGAAATACCTAATTTCAAAGTAACGTATCGTAAAGTATATACAAGGTTTCAATTATTTTTATAGACGATAGTCCATCTGATGATAAGTAGCAACTGTCGGCCATAAACATCAATAATCTTCCCCCAGATAATAATGACAGTCCTATCTGAGGTCTACCACAAGAAGTTACTACCTCTAAGAAATAAGTTAAATACCTCATAATTTTCTCCCCGTTACTACACCCTTCAAACCAGAACACAGCAGTGTGACAGCACTGGGATAAAATAACCACCTCTTTTCCTGCTTAAGGACACTTAAGCAGGAAAATATATATGGAAATATACACGATACCTAAAACGAAAATGCATTTTTTTGTCTGTCTGTTTGCCTGAAGTAATTTTTTAAACGGCTGGACCGATTTTGACGGGACTTTCACTGAGAGATAGCTGAAAGTTGAAGGCGTAACATAAGCTACTTTAATTTTGGAAAAACGCATTAGCACGCGCACCACGCGTATACGGACGTCGTCGCGAGAGAGTGAGGTGCTACCTATGTTTAGATATCTATTCGTTTTTACCTTTTTAACGCGGGTCAAACCGCGGGGTTCAGCTAGTCTTAAATAATATACTATCAAGAAATTAAACGACCGACCTTCAATACGCAACAATATAGGTGACTTTGTATCTTATTCCTTATCTCAATATACAAAATGTTAAACAAAAATGTGTAAATTTTTATATAATTCACTCTTTTCTTATCAGGCGAAATTACGACGCGTTACGTCAAATTCAGCCCAATAGAGATAACCTTGGTGCAGGTTGTGAATTGAAATACGAGTATTCTTTTAAATCTTAATGATATGCTACGTACATTTATCGTAACGTTTAAGATAATGTCAAATAATTCGTTTGTGAAGGCTTAATAAAATAATGTATAAAAAAATATTCAAAATGAATCTTTTTCTTTAATTTGTTATACTTTCGGTATGTTATTACTTTCTAGAATTCTAGATTGTTGCTAATCGAATGGCACAATAATATACGATGTAGGTTAGGTTAGGTGTTATTAATATAGTTTAAATATACTCGATTGTTTGCTGAGGAGATTTTAGATTTTATTTTTAAAAATCCAATTATGCAGTTTTGTGTTTATTCTAATCCGAACTACTTCTGCATTTATTATACCTTACTGATTCGGATGTAGCCATCGACGCCAATAATGACGACCCCCGTAGCGGAGAGGTTACCCCGGTCCCGGGTTCGATTCCAGGCTTGACAGATATCTGAATGATGAGTTTAGATTTCTGTTCTAGGTCTGGGTGTTTGTGTATTCGTCTTTGACCATGGCACCCACGACACAGGAAAACTCCTACTGTGGGGCTATGTGTGTAGAAAGCGTAATTTAAAATTCAACCTGTACCTTTATAGGTATTTGTGTCAGAGATTTATATATAACCAAGATTCGCCCGTTCCATACTTCAGACGCGCGAACCTGTGTTTGCCTTTTAATCAGATACTTTCGCTAGACGTGCAACGTGTGACAGAGAACAAACTATATCAATTACATACTGCAAGAGCAAGATAACTGTAACTATCACTACGCCATCATTTCTTCAGCAGTTACGCAAAACGTAAACATTTTTTAAATGCGCAGGGCCTATCTAGGGTTGTATAAATCTTTGCTGTATGTAGTTACTTTTTCTGCTATCATAATTAGGTAATTATGATAGCAGAAAAAATTACCTAATTATGATAGCAGAAAAAAGTAAACGATATTCGATAACTTACGATAAAAAGTAAACTTAAGATTTTCTAGGCACGTTAGAATAATCTCATTTTATAATTATGTTTTTATCGTATGCCAGTTACGAACAAAAACGTTGAAACGACGCTATTGAAGTTAGTTTTTAATAATCACGAAATGTATAGAAATTAAATTTAAAAACCTATTTAACTTTGTTTTCAAGCTGTGAAGCACGTGAAAGAAATAAGTAAATTGTGCTTATTTGTAAACTGCTCGATCAGACATAAAACCAACGCCATCTATGGCTACTTGGTAGACTTATTTTTTCTCATAAGTACAATAACCTGTAACATTGTTTATTATAGTAATATATAAGACGTCTGACGGAAAAGTCTCTTGAAATATAAAAGAGATAACTATGAAAAACAGTATCTTCTGTTGAACAGTAAATTAATAGTAAAAAAACAATACATTTATAAAAATTTTGGTGGTAACCCTATATACGGCCGCTAGTACCGTAATTATGATAGTATTTATTATTCTACGCCGTAATTAGCAATGTCAGCATACGGTGAAACTCATTATTTACTACAGATCAATTTACACTTACTTTCGTTTCCTTTAAATCCAGATTTAATCTCGAAAGTGAATGGAGAATAAAAATATTAGATAAATATTATATACACAAATGTTGTGTCAATAGTTTGGATATCATATCATATAGTGAGTATCGTGTATCGTGTTTAGTTATGACGCTTCAAGTAATCAACAGGTTCTACTGAAGGTTAATAAATTAAGTATAGTCTGTAAGTTGGCCTCTGTAATATCAAACAAAATCAACCAAAGACACGTCTTCTAAAAACGCACTTCCCTGGCGCATATAATATTTTGCCGTCTATGCAAAAAGTACCGAAAAATAAGGTTATCCAGTCTTCCTTATAAAATATTGCCACAAACTAAAACGTGCCTCGAGTCGGAACCTCCGAGGTGGCCCGGTGATTTATGCTCCGATATGTGCTTAATATACTAAATTCCTATTTTGAGCAGTTTTCTAAATCCAGTAATGGCTAATAGATAAAAATAATGATTCTTCTATTATGAGGTTCATTGCCTGACATAGGCCTCTTCTATTTTTTTAGGGTTTTGCCTTTGATCAGCAGTGGGTATTGTAGATCGAAGGGTTTTGTAAATAGGTAACCATCGCTCTTGGCTTGTATTGATTGCAGTAAGTGACGATATTATACATAAAGATGTTGCTCCCCATCTTGAGGTTATTATATTACACAATATATCTACAATACCATACTCGCCTCTTATGAAGAAAAAGTGTTGCTAATCAACATCTGCTCCACACGGTAATATCAAACAGAAAACCAACATTGTTTTTAATCTAACAAATGTAACAAAAACTTCCAGATGGTATAACTAGTGGCTGGAGTATTGTTGAACACAAATCGATCCTTATCGATTGATCAGCAATTATCTGCGAGATGTACTGCCACTTTCACGGTACTGATCAGAAATCGCAAATCTATATCAATGAATGGCTGATTGTTACTTATCAATTTTGTTCTTGATTGTTCTTTTTAATTGAAGTAGGAAGCAGGTGGACTTCTGATGGGAAGTTGTAACTCTTAGTGGACACCTGTGATCAATATTAGATAGAATTAGCGGCCTACATAACGTCAGACTTAGATGTGCTACTAACTGTTTAAGCCCTTTGAAACATTTGTCCCTAATCATACGCTGCAAACTTATTTACAGTACCGTTAACCGTTAAACTTTTATATAACTAGGCAAGCCTAGTAATGATGATGGTGGATTATTACTTGAAACATGAAATAATTTAAGTACATGTAGAGTATCTCTTAGTCTAAATAAATACACAAAATATTTTGGAAAATATTTAAGAGACTGACCGATAACCATCAAGATAAGTCTAAATCGAGAGTATTCTGAAAGATATAAAATTCCTGCCTTATTCTAGAAACCTAGAAGTTTTATAACAACGACATAACTGCACCTAGTGTTTAATAAACGTTTAGAGGCTGGAGAAATGTGAAAGCCGTTCACTAGAGGGCGCGGAAGGTCGTTCGCCCTCCGCATTCCGCTCCCTGTTGATTCCTGCACCGAAGCCTTAGGGTACCGTCACATCTCAATAGAAATGCTATACAAAAATAATAAATTACGCTTCACACTCATAGCCTCAAACTAGGATTCCCTGTGACGTGGGTGCCATGGAAAACACACAAGACTAAGACACACACCCAGACCAAGAACGGAAATTTAAACTCATCATTCAAATTTCCGCCTCGCTTGGAATTGAACCCAGGACCCTGGGATTAGCGGTCTGGCGTGTTAATCATTGCACCATACGGGTCGTCAGTCAGTAAATATACTTCCACACTCTTCAAAGTCCTCGGTTCACTCTAAGATGATGGCATTCAAGGTATAGAACGTTGAATGCTATGGACACGCAAACATATGTTCATCACCATCACAGTCACATCACATCATCATCAATCACAGTCATATATATTTGACTCCGTTATAAAATATCAATTTTATTTGCTTAGTGGTTCATAATGGTTACATAATATAATGATTGATAGAGTCACAATTACGGATATTCGTTTGGGACGTTTGGTTATGTTTTTATAAAATAAATTAAAAAAAATGTCGCTCTGAATAGAATAGAATATGCAATCGGGGAAAAGGTCCTAAGGAGAGCAATAATAATGCTGTCGCCTAAATAATTAAAAGTGGTAAGAAAGGATTCTTATTTCTGAAATTTTATCGGATAGATAAATATAGGTCACATAGGTTACAGCAGGACCTCTGTCAATGATTTCAGAATTGAGAAGGGCTTATTAAGTGGCTTAAGCTATCCGACCTCCAGATCAAATACTCCTAGAGAGAGGTAAATTTTCAAAAATTGGAAGAATTTTTTCAACGATTTTTAATTACTTTGATGACGGCAAACTAATTTCTCTCTTTAGGATCTTTTCCCTAATTAGATATCATTTAAACTTCCTATGCACGGGGATCCGATCCAGCGGGATCTGGATCACCAAGTAGTGGTTTATGTCTACTGACAATTTTATTAAGAGTAGGTACTATTTTATCGTCGCATCTAGCTGTGCGTATGACAGTAACCTTAACTAGAGTCGAAGGAGCCTACGGACATGTTTTTGTTTCTCGGGCAGACTTGCTCGCTGTACGGGAACTCGAATTTATTACTGATCGACCAACTAACTGTTCTTGTAATGCGCACGCGCTTGTTAGGTAACGTTTAGGTACGAGATTGTTTCGAACATTACACATGTTGTGAATGGGACAAAACATAAGATTTCTTTCATGTTTGGTGTTTCGTTACAAATAAGTAACATAAAATTGTCAGAAATTCTATATTTTTGCATATTATGTAAGTGGCAAACGAGCATGCAACTCACTTGATGGTAAGTGGCAACAGCCTATGGACGTCTGTAGTCAACCCCAGATAAGATAACAGTCCTACCTGAGACTAGTCACGGGTGCGTTGCTACCCCTGAGAACTATGCTTTAACGCCTCGGACTCTCCCTCCCTCTCCCTTACCACATTCTTCAAAAACGAGAACGCACCACACGCTTAACACTTCAATTATTAGGCAGAAAAAAGTATGCTGAATGTGCCATCGAACTCGAACTTTGGGTTCTACTTTTAAACTTACCAATAGAAGGACGTAGGTATGCTTGTTAAAAATATGATTTATCAAATGATCTCTACTCACTAAATACAATCAAACATTGTTCTGTATCGCTAACGGTCCGTCATGGTTGCGTTTTGGCAACTTTTACGCGTTTAGTTCAAAACGAATGGCAATCAGTCTGCGTGACGGAACGAGTAACTGTATACGGTAACGATATCCGTATATCTAATGTTATAAAACTGTAATTGAGCTGTGGAATGGAATTGGTTTTGGAAAAATAACGACTAATTGGAAACCTTGCATTTTGTAATATAAACGAGAACAAGCCACTCTTGAAGTTAAGCAAACTGTCAATCAATCTATTGGATTAGTCTTCAGCAAGGCCACAGATACGTGGCTACCGCTAAAGACTAACTTGGAACACTTCGAAAAATTATATCTCCTAGACTTATATCCTTACTAGTTTTTACCCGCAGTTTCGCTCGCGCTAATGTGTACATTCACACAAAGAGGCCGTAGATATCAAAGTAGGTATAAACGTTACTTTTCTATCCCTCGGGAGTAGTACGTTTTTTCGGGATGAAAGGTACTCCATGTCCTTTTCTGGACCACTTACTATGTGTGTGCAAAATTTCATAACGATCGGTTAAGCAGTTAAGGCGTGAAGGCGTTACAAACAAACAAACAAACATTCCCATTTATAATAATTAGGATTTGTACTCCCTTTAAATCAAAACATAGCATCGCAATGTTCAAGAGCAATCACAAATGTAGGTACCTACTATTAAAATATTACACTGTTCCAACGGGCTATCGAGTCTAGTAATCTAGTCATTCAAACAGTAATTTTTAATTCTTTCAATCACCATTCACCATTAGTACATATATGCCAGTGGCCATATCTTTTTATTATTTCGGTAAAAAATATTTACACTGAAATAATGCGTATCGCCATATCAATTATATTTTTATGAATATTCTGATATTCTACGAGTAACAAAATATGTACACCAATAGTAAATTAGTGTCAAGAAACTCAAGAATGATTAACGATGTGGTCTTATATTTTAAAAAGAAAATTACATGCACTTAATATCGATATAACCGTAGGTATGAATGGATTGAGAGGTTGATTCGTATACACAAATACCCCAGGGCAGTGACAGACAGACAGATAATTATTTGCTAGTTGCCAACACTTTCTTCGACAATTAATTCACTTTGCCGCTTTTGGATTGCCGCTGATTTTTGAACACAGATTAAGAACTTTAGTATCACTTAATGACATATTAAATCAGTACGTATAGGTACTTTTATTATACATATTTATGTGTTATAGATGAAGTGATTTAAATAATATAGGTAAAAGGCATTACCGAGGTAGGTTTTTCCACGCGAATGTCCAAATATTGATTTCATTTAATTTAGGTAATTACTGATTTTTTTTTCAAGTTTTTTAAATATACTGTATTTATATATCTATATTTGACTACTTTTAGGCAAAAGAAATCGTATCTTATTTATATACAGAAAATTTAAGAAAATTTTCAAGCCTAGTCCCTTTGTGGCACTTGTTTAAATGTTATTTTAAAGTTATTTTTCATTTTAATCCCTACTAATATTATAAATGCGAAAGTAACTCTGTCTGTCTGTCTGTCTGTCTGTCTGTCTGTTCCGCTTTCACGCCTAAACCAGTGAACCGATTTTGATGAAATTT
>DWPV01007254.1:0-10829 GCA_018251915.1 Urbanus proteus proteus
AAAATCCCTCTCACTGAGAGGAGACCCGTGCCCAGCAGTGGGACATTAATGGGTTGATGATGATGATGATGATGATGATGATTAGCTTGTACGGCGTACCAATCTACGTGCACTTACCCTGATATTGTGCAGCTCCTCCTTAAGCCCATTGAGCTTGGACAGCTCGTTCTCCCGCACATTCTTCTTCACGTAGACCACCTGGTTGGGGTAGCTGGCCGGCACCAGGTACTGCTTGATGTTGCTGTCCAGCCTCTGCTCACTGTCCTCGGATTTTACCTTCGACTTCTTTATGCTGGGCGATTTCTTCTCTATTGACACCTGTAAATTCGTATTTATGTTAACCGGTTACAATTGCTTATAACTTTACTTGATTGTCAATGATTAGATCTAGATAACTAGATCTAGATCTAGATAACTTTAACCAATTCAGAATAGGTTTGGATGTGTCTTAATTGTTGCATCTAATAACTTTGTTATACAAGCAAACCTCTTGCAAAGTATAACGCAACGCCATGGTTAAACTCCACAGGATGAAAATGATGATCTTAGATACCCAGAACGAAATAAAAAGTTGAGATGGATGTTACTACCCTTCCAACTTAGACGCAACAGCGCCTGTGCTACTATTTATAACAAAGTAGCTTTTGCCCGCGTTAAATTACATATAAAACCTTCCTCTTGAATCACTCTATCTATTAAAAACAAACCGCGTAAAGGTCCGTTGTGTGGTTTTAAAGATCTAAGTATACATAGGGACCAGGCAGTGTAAAGCGACTTTTTTATACAATGTAGTGATGATAGTTCTAGGTGTGACTGTGTTTTTTTAACAGTCTAAACAGAATATTTTTATTACATTTAACAAAATTACAGCAACTTAAAATATGCAGCAATAATTGGGAATGTATATCTTACGAATTTACTTGCATAAATTCATTACGTATCTTACAATTTGATTCGAGTATATGTACGCCAGCGAATACTTACGTTTTTAGGCATTTTGCACACGACACAATCTTACTAACTAGATAAATAATAATTCAAAACATTAATTCACTGATATAAAATAAAATTTGCATTGAAATAAATAATAAATAAATAATTTTCGTGTTAATTTGCTTTGCATCATCGAGAGTCGTTGCACATATTTTATCTATCTACCCGCGTTATTTAAATATTTTTCTATTTCGTATCTATAGTTAACTTATTTCATGACAAAGGTAACTAAGATTATTCAGCTCAATAAAGTTTTAAAAAATGAAAAAAAAAATACAATTTTTAATTTAATGCAATTTAATGCAATTATAAGTATAAAAATAAAATTTGAACAAAAATAGTATGTCTGTCTATCTGTCTGTTTGGCTGAGGTGATCTTCTAAATAGCTGGAGCTATTTAGATGGGACCTTTTCTGGAAGATAGCTTAGGCTCACTTTAATTTTTTTAAATGCGTTGTCGCAGGACAGCCGGTTGTCACTTATGTTTAAATATGTCTGCCTCTTCCCTTTTTTAACGCGGATGAAACTGTAGTGATCAGCTAGTATTGTAATACATACTTCTTCTTGGGAAGTTTGGGAAAACAGATATGCTTAAGTCTATTTATTGTACTTTCAGTTAAAATTTGAACGCATAAAAATATTCCTAAGTGAATAGGCTAAAACAAATCCGTTCAGTACAATCAATTTCTTTTTTTATTCTTTTGTTAAAATATGCCTTCTATAGAATTTCGGTAGTAAAATCGACCTGAATCAAGTCAACTACAATAGAATTCCAGCCAAACTACTTATTTTATTAATCATTTTACAGAAACGAAAATAACTTTTTATGTGCATACATAAGCTTGGTATAAAATTTACCAATAAATATCATTTCTAAATTACAAAATGACAATCCATAATATACAATCCAAAACATTTATCATAATCAGATGAGGAACTTAATGAAATTAAAATAAACAATAACTTACCACATCTTCATCATCACTACTCAGAGCAATAATCTCTGGAGGCCTATCAATGATTGTAATATCATCGTCAATTACTTTCTCCGTATACGCCAATTTGGTTTCTTTTGGTTTTAAAACTTCTTTTGTCTTACCACCAATCAGTGATATACTTGTATCAGATTTAAAATCATCATCATTCAAATGAAGACTCTTGCGGACTGAATTGTTTATTTCATTGGTAATGTCATTAAGTGGACTGCTGAATGGAGAACATGTTAGTCTCGAGGAATCTGCAACTTTTTCTGGAGTTTGTTCTTTTTGTATGGGATTGTTTTCAGGGATTTCTGTAACACTGTTAGTCAAACTACCACGTGATGAGTGTTTTGTCTGAAACAAACAATACATATATCATATTACAAAAAATATATATTATTTTATTACATACAGTATCTGCGTATAATCTACATTTACTTATTTATCGTTTGACTGATGAAATATCAATTTCCTCTACAAATAAGATTTTAACATAAAAGGTTTAGTAACAGACGGCAAACATTTGTTAATTTTTTTTACATTTGTTACTTTTTGCTTTTAGGAACAACTTTTAATGTTAATAAAAGCTGCCAAGGTCTTAAAATATTATTGTTAATTTATTTTTTACGCACAATGAAATATATTTACCATTTAATTATATATTTTATGATTTATTGTATTACTTACATCATCTGACTGTATGTAGTCAGAATCGTCACTTTCATTTTCTTTTGGTAAGAAACCCATGATACTCATACGAGTTGCTCTCGACAACACCATCTGGTCTTCGTCTGCTTCCTCATCATCATGATCATCATATTTAGCCTCAAGATGGTCATCTGAATTATTTTCATCATTAGCTATTCCGTTACTTGTGATTTCTTTATCAACTGAATGTTGATCATCATTTATATTATTGTCACCTTCATTATCACTGTTATCGTCACTAACATCCCCATCTTGGTCACTATCAGTTTCGTCATCCTGAGCACTGTCAATGTCATCTTGGAAGCTCATATTTTGAGCTATTTTGGATTTGGCTTTGGTAGTTTCAATTTTAGCTGGAGTGTCCTTGAGGCATGCCAATTTACCTCGTCTTTCATGTTCAACAATGAAGGAGTTGTCTGTGTCAGAGTCTAGAATCATCATGCGCTTCTTTCTTTTAGTCCCTATGACTGATTCAGATAGTTTTGGGCTTGCTTTGACTGGTGGTCTACGTCTAGGCACCAGTTCTGGAGACATATCCCCTGATAACAAAATTACAAATGTCTATAATATTAAGGCTTTAAGTATGGACAAATTCAAATGTGTTTATATGTTTCAGAAACCACCTAAAGGCCCCTTAACCTAGTCGCTGTATTATGGACAATTTAAGATTTTTTTTATCAAAGTAACAGACGAGCATGCAATTCACCTGATTGTAAGTGGCCACTGCTGTCCATAGACACTTATGATCAACCCCAGATAAAATCAAGGTTTTACCTGAGGTCGCCTATGAATAAGTTGCTACCCTTGAGGACTGAGTTGGAATGCGGCGGATAAGTATGTGTAATTAGTTAATGTGGCTCTTCTCATTTAGAAAGAAGTTCCAAGCATGTATAGTAGGCAGAATTTAAATTTAATATTTCTAACAGTCATACATTAACACACAGTGTTTCTTACCTTCATCTGAAGAGCTTATTAACACCTTATTTGGTGACGTCTCTGATTGCCGCCTGATACTGCCTCTGTGACTTGTATCTAGACATTTCAGAACAACAAAAGTAAAGATATACTGAGATTTAAGTTAACTTGACAAAATTGTATTTTATGTGCATTTCACTGGCAGATCTTGAGGGGGAGTGGGCTGCTTTACTTCATTAATATAATTTTCATTTTCAAAAATAGAATAACCTCACGTTCAAAAACCTCCAAAACATAAAACTTTTTATGCTATCAAATTCTTTTACAGGCTACCACCAGTTGGATACGTGGCCTTAAAATTCCATCTGTGATGGAGCACCTAACCTATTGAGATTATAATATAAATATTGGGAAAATATCCGTATCAAGCCTAATTACGTTGAATAAGTCGACTTGCATATTTTGTTTTTAATCTACATTAGGTCTGTTCAAATACAGAACATTTATTAAATATGCTTATGCTTATGTTATCTGAAAATTCCAACAATTAAAAAGTATTTAAAAACATAAAACAACGATTTACAGATAAAACTCAAAGTAAAATTAAAATAAATTTACCATCATCACTACTCAAAATAGTTTTTGTCTGTTGTGCACTGCTTCTTCTGGTAACAGATTTTGCCAATCTATGAGTATGTTCCTCTTCCACTTCATC
The DNA here is from genome assembly GCA_018251915.1 of Urbanus proteus proteus. NCBI lineage: Eukaryota > Metazoa > Arthropoda > Insecta > Lepidoptera > Hesperiidae > Urbanus > Urbanus proteus. The sequence continues at coordinate 4,312 of DWPV01007254.1, forward strand.
TAAAAAGAAATATAATTTATTTTTTCTGAGAAAACAACAGAAGAAAAATCATTTATTTAAAGTAGATGCATTACAGTATTCCTTTTGGATGTCAATAAAATCTACCACTACTATGCAACAAGTTTTTATGGCCAGATATAGCATGAGTTTGAAGTAATATTTTGGGAGTTTTTATCCTACGTACCATAACTTAAGATCTTCACAGAGTAGCGGAGTAACCACTAGGCTTAATAGGCTGGAGCCCAAGGCGGCAGATTCAAAGGGCGGCAAATTTATCTTGGACAACCTTTTTTTTACAAATTAAGGAGACTATTTCGAAAGCCTTCACATATAGTTCAACTTATAGTTTTTTTACTTACATAAATCTCTTCTATACAAGTCATAAAGTTAGTATAAAGTCATGTTAGTATAAACTGGTTTCTTTCTAAAGTTTCTTTCATATTTACATCCATACCACTGTCACATCAGGTTTCCCAGGTCTTCAGGGGTCCCAAGTGTGGAGCAAGATTTTTATACATTACGCGAAAAATAGACATGACTGAGACTTCTTGTTTCAAAACAATAAACTTTATTTTACATCCATAACAATACATTGTATACGGCATGGTTAACAAACTTTTGTGTGATAGATTGCAACCTTTATGACTTCCACTCTTGGACACTGTTCGCTCACAAACTGAAGAAGCCTGAAGTGTATTCCACCACGGTGTTTTTATGCGTATTGGCTATTTTCATATAATTGAAACATAACGTAATAGGCATGGTATTATTGCATGATATTTAAATAAAGAATACCTTCTGAGACTGACTCCTCAGACTCGGCAACATAAACAGTTTGGTTTTTTGCAGCAGGTTTCTTCTTTGCACTGAAAGATTTCTCTATAACTAAACTATCATCAATTATTTCTGCCTCTGAATCACTGTCCACATCATTCCGCTCACGATAATCAACGAATGAATTCTCCATTATATATTAATAACCATTACTGTTCTTAATTATTTCAAAGTTATAGTTTTTTGTTATTGCAGTTTCATACAATAAAGTACGCAAACTTTTTCTTACGAGGAAACAATGTTTCAATGTTTTCAAAAATATTTTTTGAATGGAATCGTCGTTTGGTAACTTTTTAAAAGTTATTTAAAATACTGTAAATTCTTGGTTTTTAAGATAGAGTCATAGAGTAATTACAGAAATCTCTAGTAAAGATGTTTGATTTATTTTAAATCGTCTTTATCTTAAAAATAATAAAATTAAGAATTAATTGCGATGAAAGCGAAATAATATTATACATTATAATAATATTACACAAGTTATAAGATGAATAGTAATTGAGGTCAATGCTGAAATATAACAAAAAATAAAAATAAATTTATATGTCAAAGTCAAATTGTCACTGTCATTGTCAATCAATAAAAATAATGCAACGTTGAATTGAGTTAAACATTGTACATTACGCGCGGGAATATATTTACAGTTTACTCTTACAAATACTTTCAGTGAACTGTCGTGAATCTCTTCTGATTTATCGTAATTTAAGTAAGGAACAAAATGACGGAAGTTCAGTTACAAGAATTTAAACTGGAACCCGATTCGGAACTTCGTTTTGAAGTCGAATCTAAGAACGAAAAAGTTGTTTTGGAGGTACGTTATTTAACTTAATTGTAAGCTCTACTTATTTAAACACTAAAAGCTTTATAAGACACATTTTTTTAAATAGTCGTGGTAACTTTTGGTGTAATGTTTATTTTACATGCATATTGTTATAGGTTAAGAGTGGTTACGCGGAGTTGTTCGGCACGGAGTTGGTGAAGGGCAAGCCGTACGAGTTCCACACGGGTGCCAAGGTGGCCGTGTTCACGTGGCACGGCTGCAACCTGGAGCTGCGCGGGAAGACCGAAGTCAGCTATGTTGCTAAAGAAACTCCGATGGTGAGTTCCGTAACACTTTGACCATATGCCATGCTCTAAGCCAGCGGTCGGCAACCTTTTGGTAGGCAAGGGCCATGAGGTGACAAAATCAACTAAAGACGAGTCACACTTGGAATATTAACCGTAGAAGTCCAATATCCTCCTCCTCCTTGCATCGTGATCCTCAATGCTAAGGGTCGTGGTCTCTATTTGTCACTTTCCTTTCGATGATGTTTTTCCACTTTCCCCTACTCTCAGCTGTGTGTAGGGCATGATGTACTGTGGTCTTGAGATTGGTGTGGATCTGATCAGACCAACGCATTGGACTGCGCACCTGGGGTCTCTTACCCTGAATTTTTCCGGTGACTAGAAGCTTTTCCATGTTAAGAAGTCCCATATACATACGGTCATATCATTCATTCAAACATTTTTTTTTTATACTTATAACTTATTTGGAAATTTTGTTGCTGACTGCTGTTCTAAGCCCTTACAAATCGTAATTAAGGCATAATATATCTACATACTTACCTGAGGCATTCCAGCTTAGTCCTCAGGGATAGCAACGCATCAGTGGTCAATCTCAGGTAGGACGGTGATCTTATCTGGGGTTAATTATAGTTAACCATCAGGGTAGTACTCACCATCACCTCAATTATATAAATGATCATAATAAAAACAGCTGTTTGGAAACTATACTACAAATTTAGGTCAATATAAAATCATTATAGAACAACAGACAATCAGATAAAATTTTAACAAACTACTGGATTTTGTCAATATTTGTCATTTTTTACATACCTCATACCTTACATTCATTCTTATTGGAGATTATCTTGTATAGATGAAATAGTCAAATATTGTTTTAATTTTATAGGTAGTGTATCTCAACGTTCATGCAGCTCTAGAGCAGCAAAGAGTGGCAGCTGAGCAGGAGAATACTCGGGGGCCAGTCACCATGATAGTAGGCCCCGGGGATGTGGGCAAGTCCACCCTGACCAGGCTACTCCTGAACTATGCCGTCAGGATGGGACGCCGACCAATATACGTGGACTTGGATGTTGGTCAGGGTCAGATAAGCGTACCGGGAACTATAGGTGTGTTGAGTTGAAATATTTTTGATTCCTTTATATCAGGAAATATGATACCCCGTGGCAGAGTGGTCACCATATCATTATGTTCCGCAGTGGGTCCTGGGTTTGATACCCAGCTAGACAGAAGAATGAAGCTCAATAATGAATTTGCATTTGTTCTGGGTCTGAGTCTTTGTGTATTTGTCTTTGTGTGTCCATGACACATATGACACAGGAGAAAATCCTTCCGTGGGGCTATGAGTGTACAAAGCACCTTTTTATAATGTTATGCTGTTGCCTGCAACTATGTATGTACAAACATTTGGCCCCTTGAGGGAATATCAGAAATCCTCTCTTAATAGGTGCCTAGTAGTGGCATCATAAAATTAACCTTATGTCTAAGTTTCATCGTTCTACTTTTAGTAGTTTAAGGTGTATAATGATAAGTCAAAGACTTATTCTGTATTTATAGCTTTTATAAATTAATTATATCATTGATATGTTAGAAAAAAATAACTGATATAATGTTAGGGTTTAATTTATAATGACTTGTGGTATACATGTCAATGTGCGCCCCATTAGACCAGCGTGGCGAGACTGTTTACATTGAAACTTCAGACCTCTATAATATTGTAATATTGTAATTTTAATATTGTATGTATGTTACTATTTTTAAATCAGAAATAAGTTAATTTGGTCAGCTGTTTTACATTTTGACTCATGTCTTATTTTTAAACTATGTGATACTCATACAATATGCATGATATTAGACGGAATATTTTGTAAACACTATTTTCTAGCTAGTGTATTCACCAATTTTCTTTGTGAGATGGTATAAAACTGCAATAGCCATTCAAGGATTGCTTTTCAAAATTTACTTGTAAACTTATCCAAAATCGATTTGAATTAGTTTGTGCATCCTCTGAAGGAATGGTAGATATATTTGTAATCTATGTTTAACAGGTGCTTTACTAGTGGAGCGGCCTGCGTCCATCGAGGAGGGGTTCAGCCAGCAAGCTCCCCTGGTGTACCACTTCGGCCACAAGGCTCCCGGCGAGAACCTGGAGCTGTACAACACCATAGTGTCCCGACTGGCCGAGGTGATCGCTGAAAGATGTGAGAATAATAAGAAAGGTATGTAAGGGTTGTTGTTGTTTTTTACCATTTTTATTTTTTAATGTTATTTACAGTAAGCAATTAAACCTATGTTATCATTGTGTTTCTTAGAGAGTAAATAAGCTAAATTAAAATACAAGACATTTTTCGAGAGTATGTTGCTATCTATGTTGCGTATACTATGTATTGTAATATAGGACAACTAGCTGATCCTCATGGTTTCATCTGTGTTAAAGAAAAAACATACACGGCTCTCCCGTGACAGCGCACGAAAGCCTGTGGAGCGCGCGCTATTGGGATTACGCCTTAGACCTTTAGCTATCTCCCAGTGAAAGTCCCTTTAAAATCGTTCTAGCCGTTTAGAAGATTACTTCAGCCAAACAGAGAGACAGACAAAAAAAATAATTTATTTTTTGTTATAGGTATCGTGTATACTTTCATATGCATTGAGTAAAAACTTCTTGTTTTGAAATCAAAAATAGACACTTCAATTTTATTTATTTGTATCGATAATACATAGTTACAGCTACAGGGTAGATATCACACTGCTCATAATCATATGTAACCTTAAAATAATAATGGGTGTTATTGTCTACCACCAGCTTCAACGTCGGGCGTGGTGATCAACACGTGCGGGTGGATCAAGGGAGCCGGCTACAAGGTGTTGACGCACGCCGCACAGGCGTTTGAGGTATGTTTATACACATGTACGTTTTGGGGCCCTATAATACTGTTTTCTGTCTGCAATGCATTATTTTAAAATATATAATGTTATTTCTGGTGGAACCTTTTTTCGTTTGACTTCGGCGGCAACACCACCAAACCTTATACTGACTAATAACAGCAGTGCTGAACACTGTTTTGAAGAGTGTTTTTAGATTTATGTACATATCAGCGGTAATCCAAGTTAGTCCTCACGAGTAGCGACACATTTGTGACGAACCTCATCAGACTTTAATCTTGTCTGAGGTTGATGACAGATGTTCATGGGCGGCAATTGTCACTTACCATCAGGTGGACTGCATGCTTCTTTGCAAGTAGTAAATTTTTATAAAAATAAAATAAAAAACTAACATTAAAACATTTGGGTTAACCAGTGCCTTAGAGCACCCTTACATCTACAAAAAAGTATAATTTTGTGAGTAATGTTCAGATATTTATTGATTATCTTTTCAGGTGGATGTTATCTTGGTGCTCGACAATGAGAGACTGTACAATGAACTCAAGCGCGACATGCCCAAGTTTGTCAAAGTGGTGTACTTGCCTAAGAGTGGTGGGGTGAGTAGAAAAACAAGTTTTTCATAATAATAACCTCAAGTTAGCATGAGACAAAGAAACCACATAGTCTCATCTAGCCTGCTTTTGATTTGAAATGTCCATTAAATGATAAAAAAAGATAAAAAATCAAGTTTTGTTTTAAACGTAAATTTTTATCTTTTTTATGATTATAGGGGATGATTGCTCATAGCGCATAAATGTAATTCATTACTTGCTTTATATACAGTCTATGAATAGAAGTCCTATTAATACGGTCAATTTAGTAATTGTAATTTATTTGTTTTCAGGTAGTAGAAAGGTCGTCGGCTCAAAGAGCCGAGGTGAGAGACGCCAGGATCCGGGAGTATTTCTACGGGAAGAGAACACCTTACTACCCACACTCCTTTGACGTCAAGTTCTCTGATTTGAGGATATACAAGGTACTTTTTATAACACAGCTTTGTGTATTGTGTGAGTTTTTGATGGTGATTATTTCTTAGATTTCTCTTTTAAATTGGGTATATTCAATTTAAAGATGCTTTTATTCTTTTACTCATTGTTAATAGTTCGACTACGCTCATGTTACATTGATAGGATAGAGAGGGCTTTAAATTTTTTGACGCTTCACACACATCGCTCTAACTTGTGTTCCGCAGTAATTTTGCCCACAACGTTTTTGGAACGGTACTTTAGCAAAGGGAGATCTCCTGCCAGGCTAGGTGATCATACCTGGGGAGCGGTCATTCTCTGACAGTGTCAGTTAAGAGTTTGTATATATGCAAGGTATTGAGAATACTTGATAGCGTGATTCAGAACACTCGTGGCGACATCTCTTGACGACTAGCAGGAAGTCGCCACACGGACTATTAGCAGTGCCCAGTCCAGAGCGTTGTGAACGTTAACCGGAACATACTCATTGTCATCGTTTGGTTTTTTTTAAATTTTTTTTTTTATATTATAACCTAGTAATAAGGCAGACGGGCCACCTGATGGAAAGTAGTTACCGTCGCCTATGAACATTTGCAACAGCAGAGGAGTCGCCAATGCATCGTCGGCTTTGAAGGAGATTTATGGTATTTACCACTACTGTGCGAAGCGCGCATAGCCCTGCGGGTTGCGTAGATCTTAACCGATCTACAAAGTTAAGCAACGTCGGGCGCGGTCGGT
>DWPV01007255.1:0-10828 GCA_018251915.1 Urbanus proteus proteus
AAAGCGTCTATTCACTGCGTACGTCCCCCGACTGCGGCGGGTCGAGCCGCAGTCTAGCGAAAGTCGCTGATTAAAAGCCAAACACAGGTTCGCGCGTCTGAAGTATGGAGCGGGCATATCTACGGTATGTATCTATGATGTATACTACATATTTACGTAGATGCAAATTGTATGCATCCTTTTTTGTACTGGATTAGAACACAATCACAAATACTTATAAAATATGATCAGATGTTGGGTCTTATGGAGAGTTAGGAAACACTAAAAAAATTCCTCAAAATTGGTTAATGTCTATATTCCAAATCGCCTGAGACGTTCATTAAAATCCGCTAGGGTAACACTACCATTTCATACTGTCTTCAAAGCTTCAGAATGGAGCAAATATTATGTTTAAAGCCAATTTTAATTAAAGGGGTGATCACTTAATGTAAACCTATTATTTAAACCAAAATACTGCACAAAGTGCCAGAAAAGTAAGTATGAAGTAAAGTAAGAAGATAAATACGTTTTTGAAAGACCAAAACTAAATCTAGTACATCATGGTTCAAACCTGCTTGTATATAAACATATTCGCCATCATTTATGTCCACAGGCACTTGATCATAATAAGGTTCGTCTTCACTAGTAGGCACTGCGGCTGGTATGCTTTCTAACGATATGGGCGCTGATTTGTCATCGGTGCCCTCCGCCAAGTCTGGTGTTGTTGAAGTTACTTCTTCATCAATAGAGCGCGGGGTTGCCGCTCCACCGGAACGTTTGCGTTCCGATGATAAAGAATTTATTGATTCGTAACTTTTAACCTGTGACAAAACATAATTATGTAAACCTTGTCAGTATCATCATAAGACATACTTTAAAAATAGTTCTTTAAATTAAAATAATTTTGGAATTATGTACATGAAACAACATTACAAGTATCATTGGTACTGCTACTATTGGTATATTAGAAACAAATTTTGTAATTCTTCTTAAATAACAAACACAATTACACAGATCAGATTATACAAAAAAACAAGAGAAGGAAAATATTTGCTAATGATGATACACATCATAATAACATACCCTTTCACTAATAGAAGGCGTGGACGCGCGACTGGCGATTGATTCTCGTGAATCGGCACTGCGTATTTTCCTTCCCAAAGATGAGGGTGGACTGTCTTCAGGAAAACCTGACTCTGGCAGGGATGCCCCGCGTTTGTTGAACACTTTTGGTGGTGGTCTGATAACATAAGGAAAATTATTTAGGTACATAAGTATATTTGTAGGACTTTATGAAAACTAAAGTTATTAAAGAATTACTAACAGAAATTTTATTTAATAATATTAAGTTCAAATTAGGTCTAGGTTCTTGGAAGTACATAAAACATCCATCTCATAACTTTAAGACGTTACATTATGAAATATCATCAGAAATTCAGAAATTATGATCAAAAATAATCTTACATAATCTTACTTACATTTACATATTACATTACATAAACAAGAACATAAATAAAAGTTAGAAAACTTATGCTTACTTAGGTGGCACTTTCTTTTTGGCAGCTGTGGTTGGATCTATAGAACTACTTTCAGATGACTGTGGAGACTCTTCAGACTTCTTTGATGCATTCTCTGCTAGCTTCAGACCATTGACTTCGATGACTGTTACAAAATCACCCGCTTGTGACATTGGACGGTTTTTAGCTTGGTTTGGACTTGTTTCTACACCTACTGCAATGATAAACATTTATTATAATACTAATCATAAATATAATTAAAAAATATATAAAATTAAAGCTTTTAATACTGCCCATGATCTTCTGTAATTAGGGTCAGACAAAATTAAAGTCCAACTAGAAGAACACCTCTAACATGTGTCTAAGCAGAAGCAATCTTAGACAGAAATAGGTGTGATGGTAATGCCTCCAGAAAAACATAAAACATAAAATGTTCTATCACTTTCTAAAAAGTCTCATTTTGGTTGTCAAAAATTGATTATTATAGTTAATGTTTAATATCTTATAACAGAGTGTTATAATACACAAATTTACCATTACTATCTGCATCAATATCAGTTCTTTGGACCACCTCGCTGTTACATCGTCTCCTAGCTGCCTCTACTGCCAAGTTGGATGACAGTTCATTGATACACTGATTAACAGAACTCCGCTCTGCGAGGTGTGCAGGCTTGGTTCTGAGAAGCACCTCCTCACACTCTGCCTCGTTGGAGTCATCACTCTTGTTACTACTCAAACTCACTTCACTTTTCTTTGACAACAAATCAGTGTTGGATTCCTAAAAAAATACATGCAGCTGAACATAAACCACTCCTTTTTCAAAGTAGAAATAAGTACATAATAATATCTGGCAAAAATAAGAAAAAAGTTCATATATACTGTAGAAAAATGAGAGAAATATTTTAAAAAGTTTCAAGTAAATGCAAGGTAATTAATATATAATGTATATTCTAATCATACCTTTTTATACTGTCTCTCGGTTGGACATCAAAATCAACTCAAAAAATAAAAGAATAGAACAAAAAGTACATGCATTGAGCACCAATTTTACACTAAAGTTTTGACGGGGTCTCAAAATAAATGAAAAAGTTATATGTATAATAGTATAATGGGTAATCATGTTACAATGTAAGTGTACTTATTAATATATGAAAAATAATATGTCTAATGGGAGTATTCTCGCAGAGCCCCCGTAAAGGCTTTGCGGAGCCCAGGGCTCTGCACAGCACACTTTGAGAATGGCTGATATAGCAGATAAGTAGCGGAACTCACTTTAGCAAGAAAAGAAAGTATGAATAGGCAACACCTTTAGGACTATTATATCTGGAATGGAATACAGATGTCTGTGGGCAGTGGTGAATTACCAACATGCAAACTGTATGCACATTTTACTTCAGTAATATGAACAGACAACAAGGAAATACTACTACTTAATAATATTAGACAATTTTAACCTTTTCTATAAGCATAAGTATCAATCACTAATGAATGAGTTTTTTATTGATCATTGTGTACCGAATAGTAAATTAACCTACAACAATTCTCAGAATTGAAATATGCCTAGCCTGTATGTGTATTAGGATGATTCATAGGGCATAATAAACTATTTATGTAGGCACAATGAGTGATTTGAATGTGTTACAGCTATAAATTCACTATGCATACACAATTATTACTCTTATCATAATATTTCTCTATTTACTTTTGTGTTACAATAATATGCAACAAATAATATTATTATCTATTCCAATAAGACAGAGAGTCTGTTATACATTAGAGATTACAAATTAAGCATGTCAAACATAAAGTAGTGATAAAAACAATGGATATTTACAATTTAGCGATCTGCGGATACCAATCCACGTATCGATAAGTTGTTACCTGTTTGATATCTGCAGGCTTATCGTCACCGCCAGCGCCCGACGGCGGTGACCCTCTGCTGCCATGGGACGTCGCCTTATGCTTCTCCACATCAGACAGTAATGTCTCTAAGTACTCCACGTAAAACTCCTCCTTCTCCAACTCCTCTCTAAGTATAGCCACTTTCTGTTTATGTTTAGCCAAATTGGCCCTGACATCTTCTTCCCAAGCGGCTGGCAAAGCACTCTCTGGAAAACGTTGCACCCACACACGCTGGAAATCTCCGAAGACACTCATCTCTCACAAAACGATTTCATGACAATTTTATGTTACAATAATCAGCAATCACAGTTTTATTACTACTTCTCAATGTAAAAAACGTATCAGAAACTCTGTCATCGCAAACGCATTTTTTTATCTCATTTATTTTTTAATTCGTTTCATGAGCAAAGTAGTAGTAGGTATGTCAACGGAAATCAAAACTTTAGATAACACATTGAGAATTTCTAAAACCAGAATTAAATATTGAATATATCATGAAAATATATGCCTTTTTCGCTTGTTAAATACCATGTTTAAAATTATATTTCCTTTGTTATTTTATTAATATTATTTTAATCTATCTGCTTAGTACCAAAGAGTTTATTAGGTAATCTGTATTATTCAAATAATATTGCCAGGTCTGAAGTCATATTACCCTTAAAAATCAAAAGAAAAAGTTCTTTCTCAATACCAACAACACAATATTTATTCTGATATTCGGTAACATAAATAAATAATGCTTAAGTCTTAAATAATAAGGCGTATGAAAATATTTGACGTCATTTTTTAAAAAGCAAAAAACCATAAGGATTGCAAGAAGAAATCTGCACACAATTGTGGAATTAATAGTAAATGGTATCATTTAAAATGAAAAATCGATTAACGTCAAAAATGACAACATACTGAAGTTGCGGACGACATTTCAAAAATTCCATTTTTATTTTATGAATTATATTGAAAATATTTTTGAATTTATATCGATTTTCAAATATGGATAAGCATCATATAAAGTCCGTGCTAGATGGACTTAAATCAACTTCATCATCGCGTATTCAGGAAGCCCTGATTAGAATAAAGAGTAAAATAATAACAAATGAAAAGGGCATAAAGCTTTTTAGAGATTGTGGAGGTTTAGACTATTTAGTGCCACATCTGCGTAAGCCCAATGAAAGAATTCTAGATATATCGTTAAGTATTCTTGGCAACGTCTGTTTAGAAGAAGAAAGCAGTTTAGTGGTAAGTTTACAAAATTATGTTTGTACAGTTCAGTCTTTCTATGAATTGGTTTATTTTTCCATTAATTCTGAATAAATAAGGAATGTTTTGTTTATATAGTGCTTAAGGTTCGTGCATTTGACTTATGTTTAGAAGTTTAGAGAAAGAAGAAAGGGCAGATATGACTACCAATAACAATTTACATAGTAGTATATTGTGTGCATAAAAATCTTTGTTTTGACAGGCAGTTATGTCATGTTTTTATTTATATAGTTTGAACATAATATGTAGATTTACTTCACAGTATTAAGTATTATTATATATAGAAGAGCATATTGTAAAAGTTTTCTATAGAATACCTTTTAAACTTATTGTATCAATAATTACCTTATTATTATTTTTTAATGAAATTCCAGGTGGGTAGATTAAATATATTTGGACCATTAGTCACCATACTACAGACAGTGAGTCGTGACAGTATTATTGGGAGAGCTTGTCGGCTGGTCGGTAACTTAGCCCAGAAGCAGGTCAATGCTGAAGGTCTACACACACATGGAGCCGTGATGGCCCTCACTACTCTCATAGAAAAAAGAGATAAGAATACTTCCTATCCCACTCTGGCCATGGCTGTGAGAGCTATAAGGTGAAAATTTTACACTATTGAAAAAAAATTAATACCAATTTGTCTTCCATATATTATGCTACAAAACCTTACAGAGTACCTTAAATGTATTTCTGTTTTTTTTTAGAAACATAAACATTAATTTACAGTAAAGTAAATATAATTACTCTTTGCTTTTCAGGCAACTATGGATGGTGATTGATAAGAGGGATGAAATGTTAGGTTTGAATGCAGTACGCACTGTATCCATTCTGCTCACAGTGGAGTGTGAGTCTGCTGGTATAATAAAGTCTTCAAATCAAGATAGAATAGCAGATCGGCCCAAAAAGTCCCAGGAGGAATTGATCTCTGGAATATTAAAATGCTTAGGCTATTTCACTACATATGCCAACCCTCACTGTGCTGAACAGGTAATCAAAATCAAAAATATTTTATCCAAGGTAGATTTTTACATGAATTCTTTTTGAACGTCAATAATATTCATGCTCTCTACCACCACTTTGTTTAGTTATGAAGAAGATGCATAATTATATACTTACACTAAACTACACAAATGAAACACAATTTAAATAATAAAAAAATGATAAACAATGCATGAAACTAAATATAAAACAGTTTGAAAATAATGTTTTGCGTTCTGCATCCACTTATGTGGACTTGTTAGACAAACGCATAAACAAAGCGTATGCAAGCTATTCCAAATGCTCCATCCACATGTTGGTATTTGTGAAGGTTTTCCAAAGCTTGTCACACGTGTGAACTCGAAATTTTACTTTTTGGTCTCATTCTGACATGATATTTTAAATTAAGTTTGTAGAGAATTATTTGTAATAAACTCCTTATTATCTACATAAAAAAAACTATCAGAGACTGACAAGGAGTAACATCTTTATCAGAAAGCTAGTTAATTTTCAGATGTATAATTTACTAGCTTTTGCCCGTGGCTTCGCACGTCTTAAATTAATTAATTAATTCCTCTTCAATCACTCTATCTATAAATCCGTTGCGTAGTTTTAAAGATTTGAGCATACATAGGCATATAGGCACAGAGAAAGCGATTTTGTTTTATACAATGTACTTTACATATTTGCATGTAAAATTATTGAATATTTTATTCCACAGATTCAAGGTGATGGCAGAGGATACCAATGTTTAGTAGCATTAACCAGTACTTATGAGAGCTTGGCTTTAAAATGTCTCATGAACCTTTGTTACCTATCTAACTGCCGGCCACTTTTGGGTACTGCTGGATTTGTTGAATGTCTCGTTGGGATATTAGAAAAATATTCAGGTAATTATTTCAAGACATTAGTATTTTTTTCATAACTTTACTAGTTAAATACGTATTTATTCCACATGATTTTAGAATCGTCGTTATGGCCCGATGGAGCTTCAAAGGCATTATCACACCTCAGCGGTGACTCGGTGAATCGCGCGCGACTGCGTCACTGTGGAGGCCTGCAGTTACTCATAGCGGCGGCGAGGGAAAACGCCCACGCGATGCCAGCCTTGCTTCAATATGTTTTTGATGATACTGGTATGTTCATAACTATTAAAGCCCAAAAGAATTTTGATTTAGTTGTTTGTGAATGTCAATAAATTTAAAGACGGAATTCCAATGCCAGGGTGGTAATGGCTATTTAATATCAAATAGACCAAATATTTCAACATTGTTATTAATACGCAAAAAAAAAATACAAAGCTATTACATACTAATGAAGGTTGCAGAGTTATCTAGCAAGTTCTTATAGTATAAAGTGTACTTAGTTATATTTTCTAAACCATTTCAGCATTACAAATTCTCATCAATGAAGGTCTGGTCGGATTACTCACAGATAAACTTGTAAATTACCTCAGTACAATGGAATATGAACACAACAGTAAGGTAATTGAACCAGAGAATAAATTAAATGTAGAGCCTACAGTGCAAGTAACTGCACCTCAACTTAAAAACAACACAGAGGGCCTACTGAAGAGAAGAAGACAAGCTTCCCCATCAGCCACTGGAGATGAATTAAAGGTTGTAATAGAAAGAGACAACATGATTGTGGGGTTTCTTGATAATGTTGTTAGTGATGCAACAGATGACAGTCAAAGCGGCGATGAAAATGGTCAGTCGTTTCGTAAATGTTTGAAGAGATCTAGGGACTTGTCTCCTGAGACGTCTAAAAAGGTATTTAATCTATTTTTATCATTACCTGTTCTCTGATAGTCTGCATCTTAAAAAATACTTTTATTAATTACTAAATTCTTTGAACAAAGCAAGTTCCAGTTGCCAGACTGTTCATACCCTAAGAACATGATAAGACTTTTAGGCGGATCAGTGCCTTTAATTTGAACCTGGATTCACTGAGACATTTATGATATTTTGTTGTGTGTGACTTTATAGTATTCTATTTTTCTTAAAACATAACATTAACTTTTACTCTTCAGAAAACACAAGTTATAAAGATGGCATCCAAAGATTGGTCCGCTGGTGTCTACTGGGAACCCAAGAGTCCTGAATGGCCATCATCCTCACAGCAATTGCCTCGTGTCATGAGCCCTGACAGATTTGACCAAGGCCCTGTTTCTCCCTACTCAGATAGCAATAACTCTGCCTTTAGCCCTGAATACAGGGGTTCGAGTAGTAAACGTGCCAGATGGGATTGGAGTCCTGAGTCTGGATTTAGTACAGGCGAGGGAAGTTCTACATCGCCTTCCTGGGCGGAATATCCATGGAGCCCAAGCAGTTCTGCAAGTCCTACATCTCCATTTAGCGTCAATGATGGTAATAAACTTCTAACACTTTTTAATACTTCTATTTAATTCCAATAGCGAAGGGAAAAACGTAAGTAACAATAACGGAACTTTTGTTTTTATCTTTACTAATAGAGCAAACAAACATTATGTTTCTATTCATGCATTTGCTTCATGTAATTAATCGCATTTTGCAACATAATGCAACAAACTTTTCCAACGTCTTTCTGATACTAGCCATAATATAATAGATAAGTCATACTATACAACGTAACATAAGTCATTAATTGACATACTTAACATCATCTCCTAATGCTAATGAAATTAATTTCATTTTAGTTCCTTACTTCAACTTAACAAATTGACACATAATTTATTACAAATGCTTATCTCAATTTTGCAGATAGTTCAGATTCCGAGATATCAGGCAGATATTCACCAGTCTGCAGTGAGGTAGAAGTCGACGTGGACAATGATGGCACAGCAGCGTTAGTTACCAACAGTGTGGTGGTTGACGTAACTCATGACTTGGATGAACTTATTGTGGACGATGAAGAGGATTCGCCTTTGAAAGGTTTAATGTTAACAATTTATTTATGTTATATTTGTGCATTATAGTAAATTTCATAATTGAGTATAACTATAGTAAGCAATGTAGATATATTTCCATGAGATGATCCAAGGTGGTAGGTAGCGACGCCCCTATGGTTCTTTTCACTTATTATAGAGTGACACAAGTTACTATTAGACATAAGATCAAGTGCATACAAGCTGATTCTTTTTCATAAAGTAGAAATTCATATCTGCAACAGTAGTGTATATGAAGTATGTATCAATAGAAAAAGATGATTCAATATGTTTTTTTTTTTTATATTTCTTTGTAGCAGATGTTTATAAATTATTATATGATTACAGAGGACGACGTTTCTGCAGAGATTGATACAGCTGCAAATTCCTCAAGCATTGGTTGTGTCTTGATATTGCTGTTCAGTGTGTCCATTATCGCCTGCAAAGCTCAGAGTAGAATCCGTGAAGAACCTAACAATACTCTAGAGTTGTTGACAAACAAAGAGTGTATCAATGCTATACTAGATTATGTTGAAAGATGCAAGAGGCCGTTAGGAAGGGCTGCACGTATTCTAGCTAAGATTTTTAGGTAATTACGGATCTCTTATTTTATCTGTCTGTCTGGTTTAATATTTTTTGCAAACATTCAGTATTTTGTTAAGTGGTAATATATATTTTAACTTTATATTTCCACAGCAACTCTTTATGCCTGATGAGTATACTTAAACACAGACTCGCGTTAAGGTTATATGAGATGTCAGTGACCTCCAAACATCCAACAGCTAAATGTATACAATGTAAGCAAGTAAGTATCAAAAACTCTATCAACATCAAATTTAGGGGTCCATATCCAAAGGGTTCAAACGGCAGCCTATTACTAAGCCTTAAACTGTTGCTGTCTGTCCAACTATCACAGGGCTCTATCTTTTAATTAAATTAAAATTTTGCAGTCATTTTTACAACTATTTTTTTTAGGTTTCAAGATTAAGTTCAAAATATCTAGCACAACTATCAATTTCAGCCGAATCAAGTTATGGCATAGGAGAAATAAGTTACCAGTTATTAAAAGGCAGTTCATATATGAAGCAGACTTTGTGTCTTACTCTGCCATATATTGTCAGGTGAGAGACTAAGTACTATTTGAGCTGCTTGATAAAGTTCATCATAAAGTATTCCTTTTTTAAAGTATAAAATTAATCTATTTTACAGAACTGAAAAACCATTGAAGAAATACTTTGTAGATTGTAGTGCCCTGAATTTATTACTAGAAATAATTAACGAATCAGAAGAAGACATACATCTTTTTGTTGTTGCTTTAACAAAACTGGCAAATAATGTTCACATTAAGGATCCTAAACTTCTTGAAAAGAGATATAAAGAAAAAGTGTACATAGAATATGACCCAATATTGGATAACCTATCGAAAGATGATATAGTTACTTTCGAGCTGGATGATTTATCAACAGTGAAGGCTAACAAAGTGTTCCTATGTCAAAATTCAGACGTTTTCTCTGCTATGTTAATGGGACAATTTAAGGAATCTGTTGAAAAATGCGTAAAGTTAAAAAATGTTACGAAACCGGCTCTCGAGTATCTCTTGACTCTCCTACATTGTGGCGTAAACAATCCTAAAAGTGAAGTTAAGATTTTTCCAATGGCTATTGAATTTGAGACCAACCTGGAAGTATTACTACTAGCCGACAGGTTTTTGTTCGATAGATTAAAAGAGTTACTTTGTAGTGCAATCCTACAATTCCAGTTGACACCTGAAAATGCTGATAAGATTTACATTTGGTCCCTGAATGAAGGTATGGGATTCTTATGTGTGGAATCTGTAGCATATTTGTTGACAGGTAAGATGTGTGACTCGGAGAGAGTGCAGTCATTCCAAAATATTCTCAATCTACAATACAAAGACCAATGGCTGGATGATATCAAATCCATCATATGGAGACAGTTACACAAATAAAAAAATATTTTACCTTATAATTATTATAATATTAGTTTCCAAAGGCTGAGGAGTTTATTGTGAGAGTTATTTATGGAGTTATATGCAGTGGCGGATTTGCCCTAAGGCACAGTAGGCCCGGGCCTAGGGCGGCTGGATTTAGGGGCGGCCGGATTCAGGGGCAGCCAGTCATGACAAAAAATTCAGTGATTTTAAGAAGTAACTCAAAGTACCTAAATATTAAAAGAAATACCCGTGTATGTTATGGCAGCACTGCACCGCATCGTAGGTATTAATAACTATTTTTATCTATTACTGATTTATTAGAAAACGATAACT
>DWPV01007256.1:0-10825 GCA_018251915.1 Urbanus proteus proteus
CCGTCCAGCCGTTTTGAAGATTAGCTCAGCCAAACAGACAGACAGACAGACACACAGACAGACAGACAGACAAAAATTTTATTAATTGCATTTTCGTTATAGGTATCGTGTATACTATCGTATGCATTGAGTAAAAAAATTATATTTTGAAATCACAAACAGACACTTCAATTTTATTCATTTGTATAGATATGAAAAAGCCTTGCAGTTTACATCATCATCAAGGGGATGAACGTGTGGGCGGATACACCATTAATCAGAGTTAAGATAAAGCCCAGTAAAGGCCTGTGGTAACTGTCTTGCGCTGAATTAATATATTCCGCATCACATGTTAGCTACATATGAGTTACGTAATCCGCCTAATTGATTTATCAATACACTACCGTAAAGTAAGCTTGTGTAGTTTCCAGGAGTATATATAACCAGGGTGGGATGAGATACATTTTAGGGAAGCGTATTGGAACATGGAAAATTTACAGAAAGCGTAGGTTTTACACGTTTGCAATGATTTTGAGAGCTGTTAAACATATTTGGAATAAAACCTTTTTTCACCTCTTTTATTAAAACGAAAATAAACATTTCGTTACTACATTATTTTTAAATGACTTTTTTTCGTTCTGAGTTTCAAATAAAATTAAAACAACATTCCCCAAGGCCATAACGACTTCATAAAAAATCAGAAAATTAAAACCTATATAAAAACAGATAGCGTGCTCGGAGTGTAGGCTCAGGTTTAAAATGTTTCCTTCTCGGGACCCTTAACCCAATAACCTTCCTGTATGTCATCTGCTAAGTGTCCAACTAAGGGAAGCTCCCGAAGGATTCCGTCTTCAAGGACTTCCACTTTACTTTCATCTCCTTGTTTTAAGTATCTTAGTGCTGAGTATATTAGATTATACAATGTTTTATTAGAAAGATATATTAATATAACTGGATTGGGTTATGTGAGGTATTTAAGGATAAATCGAGTTACAAATGCACATAGTGCTTGGTATGTTTCTGTAAAAAGTAAAAAAGTACTTATTGGGAGATGCTTATAGCTAAGTAGCACTGGCGTATCGCATACCTACTACATTTGAAATTTGCACGATTTGCACATACACGTATCTGTTATTTGATAAAACTCAGTATGCGATAAACCCTTAGATGGGTGTGTCAAGAAAAGATTTTCATGTCATGAACATGAACGTGCAATGAGTGTTTCCTTCCTAGATGGGTTACCCGCTAATCCGTACCATTAATTCAAATCAGGAGAACGTTATTAAACTTGTATGTACAATTGTACATAGTCAGTTCAACATAAGTTGCAACCAAAGATTTCTTATTTCCCGGTAATACATTTCATAAATTATGAACGTTTATTTAAGTAAATATTTTTCAAACCTCAAAATGAATAGCCGAAAAATTTTTTACCTTTCTCAAATAGGAAAATGTGATAAAAAAGTTATTCCCATTCGATCAGACCTACATATACAAGACGTTGTGATGACCAAGTCACTTACTCAACGGATTCATAGTTCAATTCTCGGCCTAGCAGACAATTCATTAGTTAGTTTCTTATTTTTACCCGATTTTCGAGGGGTAATGATTTTCGAATGTACCTTGTATGTAATTTTTAACAGTTTAAATTCTATTTGCAACGTAACTATGACTCAGTGAACCCTAGTGTGACGTTACGTGTCTAGAGCGTTATTTATTTACTCATTTTAAAACTTCATAGCTGCAGCTATCCCTCGAGGCTCGTCCATTAGAACGTGCTCGTAAATATACAATAAAACCCAGAACACTACTTTGATAATAGACTTATTCTCCTTTATGAGCAAACTGCGTATGCTACTTAGAGCATTGCTCTCTTGGGCGCCAGTAACCTTTTTCTATTCGTAACGCTATGAAAAACATATTGGAGCTAATATGGCTGATCAATAGAATATTTTAAGTGCTATTTTTTGATTGTTGGACATAATATGAGTGTTTACAGGATTCTTGTCAGTGATGATGACTTCTAAAGTACTAAAACCGCATTGCTACTACTGAGGGTAAATATTTTATATGTAGGTGTTAGAGAATCAAAATGCGGTGTAGATAGTAAGAGAGCTTATCTGACTTGATTGACGTAGTCCTTAGGAGCAACAATGCATCTGGGGTTGATCACAGATGCACATGAACAGAAAAGGCTACATTAGTTACATCGTGTAGACTGCATACTCGTTTATTACTTCAATTATATAGAAAAAAATCATGGCTATATGGTAACGCTTGATAGTAATTGGTAACCGCCATTCGTAAACATTTGTAGTGAACTCCAGAAAAAATTAGACTTACGCTACTATGAAATGTAACTACAACTACTCTACTATTACTAAGCGTGTTTTGGGGTTCCGTATCCAATAAATAGAAATAGAACCCTATTAAACAGCTATCACTGTCTCTCTTGGACTCTTATCTCTTGAACGCTAATGATTACAAAATAATAATTTTCCTTACCTGTCATTTCCATTTCCTTTGCTACGTCCACCGTCCTTTCAAATGTGTCTTATTTTCTTAAGTTAAATACTATTTCACTTAATTTATCTTAAGTTACTTAAGATTACAAGCTTACCTTCGAAACTTTTCATTTTGATAGCGCCCTTCGCCTCTCCAACAGTCACATGTGTCTCATTTTCAACTTAAGTACTATTCTCATTAAGTATCTCAAAATCTACTTAAGAACGTATATCGCAATATTGCACGATATTAAAAATATCACACTTAGGCAGCGCACGTAACATTTTACTTAACCACTTGACATTGACCTCCGATGCCGAAGTTGAACACAGTTTCAAATTCTAAAGCTCTAATACGGCAATATTTACAATTACAGTTTCAATAGTACCCACTTTTGCGGTAAATGTCAAGAGT
Organism: Urbanus proteus proteus; assembly: GCA_018251915.1. Classification (NCBI taxonomy): domain Eukaryota; kingdom Metazoa; phylum Arthropoda; class Insecta; order Lepidoptera; family Hesperiidae; genus Urbanus; species Urbanus proteus. The sequence continues at coordinate 2,899 of DWPV01007256.1, forward strand.
CAGTGCAGCTAGGGTTGGCAACTTCTATACTAATATTTTAGTCGGTATAGTACTTAAGATAGTGTATTTCCTAGGCCATGGTTTAAGGTTACGCAAGATTATTTGATATAATGAGCAGGTTTTTGGAATTAAACTGCATTATTAAAAAAAAACAATAAAAGAAACGATATCAATTTAAAGGTTAATTTTGTTTAAGTAACAAGCTTTGAATGTATAGTGTCGAATGCAACTATTTAAATAAATAATAGTAAATACGTATTGTCTTACTCTAAAAATGTACAAATGAGGTTAAAATGAATAAGGTTTTAGTTCTTCAAGCATCGTAAAGTAAATACGTACTATATTTTCTAATAGTTGTGAACCCTAAGTGCAACTGAAAACAAGGTTGGGGAGCTAGCGCGGGAAAACGTGTCAAGGTTATGCTGCCACTGTTTTAATGAGAGCGACACGGACATTGCAATTGAATCACTGCCGCCTGCACTCAAATACTTAATACCTAGTGTTTTTCACTAAAATTCCCGCTACCTTGCTACACTGAAAACCGCACACAACTTAAAGCTACAACACAACACTGGTAGTCAGACGCGTCGCCGGCGACGCGGTTATTTTTTAAAATTCCGCAGTTCCATTTTCGAACTATTCTGTTTTTAAATTTGACATCTCGGGAGGTGCATTTCGCGCGACGCTACATCCCTCCTCCGGGCCAACTGAGGACTGGAAGTGCCGGTAGAGGCCGCTGGCCGCGAAATTGGCGCAATTTCGACGCATGCGCGGGGCATTTGCAAGCCGCCGGTACCCGACGTGACCCGACGCCCCTCGCTTGATAGAAAAATCGAGGGCGTAACGTGACGTCAAGCGTTCGTACCGCGAATACAATATGGGTTAATCGGACGTAACAAAAACAACACGTAACATTGTCTTGACCACCGCACGTGACTTATTAAGCCTGCGGTGAAGCGGTTCGTAAGCTCCCAGTATCTCAATTCTTAACTAAGTAACATTTATTTCTACGCTATACTATACCACAGTTCTTTGCAGGATTTATTACTATTGCACTTTCTTCCACTCACCCTTATTCCTGATTTATCACCCTTATCTCTACATTAATTTTTCGAGCGTAAAAATAAAATTTTTTTCCCAAATTCCAGTACAGGCGTCGAGCGACTGTTTTGAATATTCGGCTATTGTGAATCATTCGCTAGGAATTCCCGACCTTCGGAAAATATTGCACTGCCATTTTTCTAATATACGCAAATAAATAAATCTAAAACTGTTAAAACTGAAATAAACTGTTATATTGAACTGTTAAAACTGTGATATTGAATACCTACCTAATAATTACAAAAAACATTCAGCACGATAAAATGTACCTAATGAAACTTTCTTTCGGCTTACCTAAATAATAAAAGATATTTATCAAGTTTCATTAAAATAGCATCAGCACTATAAGATTATTACATGGGTTTTGGAGAAGTTAATAAGAGATTAATAGAACGTCATACATTAAAATGTCTCCCCGCATATGAAGGCTGAACGCCTGTTCAAATATTAACTCACAGACGTCAGTATGTAAATGTGAAACAAAACTTATCTTGTTTCTGGTTTTATTTTGCTTGCTGCGTGCTGCTTGTGAAGTTATATTTTGTTTGAACGAGTCAGTTAATCGATTTGATAACTTTACTTTTACTTATATAAAATTTAATTTACGTGGTAGTTTGCTGATATTGCCTATAAGGCAAAGAAAGGCGTTAATTTTAAAAATATATTTATTTTTCTATATAACCTGTTTATTAATACAATATACCTGTACTTACAATACATTGACCATATTTATACCACACTTTTTGATTTATACTTTTCGTATTTTAGTTCATAATATCAATTTATAATTTTAAAATGTGTAAGTATTAATGATCAAAAGCTCTACTTAGTAAAAGTACTTGTAAGTTATAAATATTGCTTGCTATTTCATTTCAGGCGCTTTCTTGCGCTTACGCGCGCGCGCCAGTTTTAAGACCTTCTAAAAGTCCAACTAGGGTCAGCTTGGACACCATTAATGTAGTTACAAGTAAAACCACTAAATACCAATTGCTAATATGAGAGCAACGTGAAGAAAGATGTCCCGGTCCCCGATAATTTTAGAGTTTCTTATTCAGCAGTGACACATAGGATTCTTCATAACACAAATAATAACGATTATGCGGCATATTATTTAATTCGCCGTTGACTATGTTCTGTTACAAAGTTGTATAATATCCAGTTACCTTAATAACATATTTTACGTACTAATAGGAACCATCAAAACGACAACAAATCGGGCCCGTGAGTGCTACATGCCGGATTGATACAAACGGGTGCCAGGTTCCCACCAACCAAGTAAATATCAAAAAAATATATACGCACATTTTTATATAACATATTTCCTTTGCGATGTCTGTGAATGACTCTTTTTCTAGGTTGAGGTATTCTACTTGCCCTTGTTTATGCCCACTGTACCTACCTATGAAAAGGAAAAAGTGAAAAGAGTGGGAATAAAACCATATAATAGAAATAATTTTCGTTTTCTCTTAAGACTAAGATACCTTATATTCCTAAACATAAATGTCTATTTGTACTCCTAACTTAGTACTTGTTAATCTGGTTTCTACAGTTTCTCTTACGAAAGCGCCTCTAACTTTAATTGATAGATCCCATAACTAAACTCGCAAGTTATCGGAGTTCAATCTTTACACGCTGACATTTGTCACACGAGTTTAATCTCTAATCTTGATACGAAGATCTTTTTGCTTTAAAGATAAATCAATTGGGTTATTTTTATTGTAGAAATAGCGAACTATGTATGCTGTTAATTTGATGATAAGTACCTACCTACTTTATGTACATCTGAAATCAATCACAGATGAATCTAAAGTCAATCCCCTCTTATCATAGTCTTTAAAATCATAAATCCCTTCTAATCTGTAGAGCCTTGGTTATAGACGCATTGTTACTTCTGAATACCAAGCTGGAACGCCTCGGATTCCTCATCCCTTGATGGTAAGTGGCCACTGCCGCCCATGGACATGTGTAATCAACCCCAGATAAGACCAAAGTTCTACCTACGGTTGACCACAGATACGTTGCTACCCCTGAGAACTGAGTTGGAACACCTCGGATAAGTATGTCTCCCTTACCACAGACCAGACTACTTCAGACCCCTTCAGATCAGAACACAGCAGTGCTTAACACTACTGCTCTTAAGCAGAAATAGGTGCAGCGCTGGTGCCTCATTCGAACAGAGCTGGTTCTCACATCGAACCACAAAAGATTATATCACCTTCAGGAAATTATTTTTTAATCTCAATACGAAGATCTGTTTCTTGACTCCGACAAATAAATAGTGTTCTGTCATTAATCAGAATTTTTGCACAAACGCCGACTACTAACAAAAAGATCTGTATCAAAGATTTGCAACCTTGCAAGTCATAATAGAAGTTTAATTTAGAAGAACGGGGTAAAAAATTCAGTGTTTCTTGAACCTAAGTCAATATTATGAACTGTTTTTCGTTTTGTACTTATATTAAAGTTGCTACTTTTGTTTGTGGCAAAGTGTAAACGATTACTTACAGTATACAGTCAAGATGCTAAGCGGTCAGTAACCAACCCCAAGTGCAACTTGCATTAATTGACAACACTATTAATTAATGGAGCCAACCTGAGATTAGAGTCTTAGCTGAGGTCCCAACTAATGCTTTACTACCCCTAAGGACTAATATGAAACGTACCTACCTACAAGTTGCTTTCCCTTATCACACCCTACCATTTATTTTGCATGGGGAGACCCATCGTGGGTTCCTCTCAGTGCGGGGGCAGGGAGAGGGTATCCCGGTGTTCCTCTAGACGCCTTTTGTCGGAAACTCGTGTGCACCTTTGACGCTTTCGACACTCATAGACCCCACAGTAGAATTTTCTCCTGTGTCGTAGGTGCCATGGACACACAAAGACGAATACACAAACGCCCAGACTCAAAACAGAAATCTTAACTCATCATTATCTGTCTAGCTGGGAATCGAACCCGGGACCCACTGCGCGGCAAACCAGTATGGTGACCGCTCCGTCAAGGGGGTCGTCTGAAGCTGTAGAATTCTTCCGCGGTCCCGACAGCGTTTGCCCACGTCTGGGCCCATCGCTGTTTGGGATGGAGCTGAAGCTACTCCATCCCTTCATCATTGCGGGAACACCGCGCGCGCCACCTAAATACCAATCCTACCTAACCTAACCAAGTCCCGTTTCAGGTACATAACTGCTATTTGGAATTAAACTACAATGTCTCAATGTTTTGTTCCATCACACTCGCCAAAATAAAACATCAGTACTTATCACTGTTATATACAGCAGAAATAGGTGTGACAGTGGTGCCTTGCAGTTGAATCATTAACATTTTTGTCATCCATTTTATAAGTAGGTACAGAACTGATAAACCTGTCAAGAATCTCTCGTTATTGCCACATTTACACCATTTTATGCATTTTCATTCAAACTTTCTTTGAAATATAACTTTGTTAAGCATCTTAGAAATATCTCTCTCTGCGCGTATATTACATCCGCTGGAGCAATATTTTATTAGTGATAGGTGTTACAGCCTACGCACCGATTCCCTTTGGTTTCGCTCAATAAATAACATATTAGCCGACGTTGTGGATAAGTCTCTTGTTCTACGGCAAGCGAATAAAAATGAGAGGTGAAAAGCTATAGCAATACGTACATTATTCGTTCAATGGATTATTTTAAAAGCAACATGTTTGTTTGTTCTTTGGTGAATTTGTAATGTCCGGATAACTAGTCTGGAACTAATCAAACTAATAATATACTTAACTATCTATTACCAATTCTATCTGAAACACTAACTAAGTACGTAGGTATCTTACTTGCGTGTGACAATTCGCACTTACGGCCATCGCTGACCCTGTTGTCAGTGACCGTTGCCGAAGGTCGCCAATGTACTCGTACATTAATTTGGTTTTCGACGATAGTCGACAAATTGTCGTGCATATTATTAGTCGAAGTAAATTCAAATTACGATTAAAATAAATCGCAGCTTTTGCGTTCGAACAAAAAAACCTACATGCGGATACTTCTAGCATAACATGAACAGAAAAACATAAAAACCTTCTACGAGTGACATTATGCATTTTGTATCGATATTTTTAAGTTATAAGAGAGACAATAGTTGTAAGATATGTAAATAAGCGTAGGTGAAAGTCATCGCTTGGCGTTATTCGCTTAAAATGAGACAACTTGGTAACATTCAGGTATGATAATTAAATTTTATTACGTCTAAGTAAAATCAATGATCATCGTGTATCTTGCGTTTTGACAACTCGATGTAAATAAACGTTAGAGGATTATTTATAACATAAACCGGACAACGGATTATGGAAATGCTATTAAAGGAGATAATCTATAGATCACAAAAAGTGGATTAAGTGCTTAATGCTGGTTTAATAGCCTAACTGAAGTAAGGTTATTGAATGGAAAACAAGTTTTAAATCAATCGATGTTTGTAATAAATGTGACACTAAAGGCGATATATTTTCAAATGCTTGAGAGAGTCATGCAAAGATTTCCAGATATGGATAATAGTTAAGTAAAGTTATTTGTACTTGTAATAGATACTACCAGAAGTACAAAAACACATAATAATAAGTAAAAATAGTAAAATGTGTTCGATGCAAAAATTGTCGTCAAAATTAATACCCAGTTTTTAGGTAAGGTTTAAGTTTAAGGTTTAGTTAAGGTTTGTTGGCGAAAAAATGACTAAAATATATTATGTTATTACTATCCTTTATTTTTGACCTATGATATATAAAGGGGAGTATAAACTTGAGACGTTACAACTAAGTTTGTCACTGGTACATATCTACGATCAATTTCAGATAGACTTTATAATAAAACAAAACGTAAATATGTCATAAAGGGAGAACTCATTTCTGAAGATAAGTAAGTTTGTTTCTTTTACTTAGATTTCGGACCCCAAAATATTTTCTGATAACCAAAGTACGTGACTGAGGAGACAAAATATCAATTTTGTGAAAGTTTTGACGCAAATTCTAAACAAGTGTGGCATAATAAAATTTTTGATATTACTTTTACGTGACTTAATGACAATAGCGGGGGATAATTATATATGAAGAGGTATTTTTACTGCTATTTATAAAAAAAATCAATCTCGAATGGTAAGCAGGCAGGTTACTAATTTTAATATTATTTAATACGCAAATGATTGCAAAAAAAAAATAGATTTGAATTTGTCGTTCCAATATGATAGCGTAAGGATACCTTTATAAATTTCTTAGAGAACGGATTAACTTACGTATGAACTTATTTAAAAGTTTTAGGTATTATAGACCCTGTTTTCAAAAGACTATCACTGAACGGAGTAAAATAGTAAGAAAATAATAATTTCATACTAAGAAGCACTTAACTTTGTACGCAAATGCTTGAGATTCCTCGAAAACTTCTCGCTTTAATCATTTAACTTTGTAATTTTATTCAGGAGGTATTTGGTCGTAATTACCTTAAGATTAGTGAAATAAGATACGACGAAGTTCACGACAAACTGGAGATACAGCTTTAAACTAACTTTAAGTGATAATATAAGATGGCAGAGCTCTGACAACTTTGTTAACGTCTTGAAGTTGTGACAAAATATGAACTTCGAAACGACATTTTCGACAATGAGCTTAAAATTTGTTTTATATTATATTGATATAGTAAACGACCGTGATGGTAAGTGATCACAGCCGCCAATGGATATGTTTAATGAACCCAGATAGAAATATTTGCCTAAATTGACCACAGGTGCGATAAAATCTTTAAAAACTAGGATGAAATTAACTTTTGCTTAGTCAACCTCAGATAGGATCATAGTTACATGAGGCCGACCTTATCATGTGGCCGGCCACAGACGCGTTGATACCCTTAAGTCCATGAAACGCCTTGTTTTGTGATTATTCTTTCGTACCGGTGGTGCTTTCGGTGACGAAACTCGTAGAATTCTAATATCTTGAAAAAAGTAACATAAATAGTAATGCTTCCTAATTATTCGCTTTTGAGCTTTTCCCAGCTTTTTAACAGTGGGTGTTGATGTTACACAGAAAAATGATGCTGATCTGCTGGTGGTTAATTAGCCGTCTCTTACGACACCCGCAGGAAGAGTGGAGTGAGTTATATTATTCTGTATCTTCTTATTGTCTACTTCCAGTGCCCAGCATGAGTTTAATTCTCATTTAACATCAGCTTACATAGTTTAGGTACTTGAAGTTGATCCCTATCTGACATGATATCGATCGTACCCACATACCTACCAACATTTGGTAGTCCAAATCAGGAGTATATAATGAGCTGCCATTTAGCACGTTAAGTGGATGTATTAGTCCTCTGATGATCTGTTACTGAACATTATGCTGATTAAACGATAACCACTGGCTTGTATCAGGGCTGTTATGTTCTGGTTTGTATAGTAGGTAGGTATATTTATTACGGGTTTACTTTCTATTTTTTTCTATCTATTATCTAGTGCGTACTTATTACTATTTGAAGTTTATTATGGATTGTTATGTTCAATTATGCCTTATTATGGATGGATGAGTTATCGATTATCGACCCGGATGGCGTAATGGTTAACACGCCGGAGCGCTTATCCGAGGGCCCTGGGTTCGATTCCCAGCGAGGCGGAAATTTGAATGATGAGTTTAAATCTTCGTTCTTGATCTGGGTGTGTATCCTTGTCTTGTGTGTTGCCCATGGCACCCACGACACAGGGAATCATAGTGTGGGGCTATCAGCGTGAAGCGTTATTTATTTATTTATCGGTTTTGTGAACGGACTGCCATTTAAAACATAAACGACGAACTTGTTTTACTTGAAGTCAGTCACAGACGTTTTG
>DWPV01007257.1:0-10824 GCA_018251915.1 Urbanus proteus proteus
ATGCTTTAATGCATAGAAAATCTTCATCCCATTTCAGTAGTCCACGTGAGCGAAGCTGCGGGCAAAAGCTAGTTTTCGAAATAAATTAGACAAAAAAAAAATCAATTTTAGTTGTCTACGCATTGGAGTTCGTAAAGCACAGAGATCAGAATTCATATTTTACAGAACTAATCTTCCATATGTCGATCATAATTCACGTTAAATTAATTTTTGTCAACACTGAATATCACACCTCAGTTTCGTTGACAGACAAATGACTAATTACAATCTTCAATTACGGACAGACGCCAGGCGAGTGGAAAGTTCTCGAAAGCGCATGTCTAGGGCTGGATTTAATGTAAGTGTCAAAGTTCGAGCTCTTGACGAGATGAGAATGTTGTCACAAGATCGTCACTAGTAATTGATATGGTGCTGTTAATTTTGAGATGATGGTGATACGTTTAGTAAAAAACTAGCTGACACCGTGGTTTCACCCGCGTTTAAAAAGTAAAAAAAATACATATTTAAACATATATGTCATCCTGCTCTCCCGCGACTCCGCGCGCTTGCGCATGGAGCGCGCGCTAATGGATTTGTTCAAAAATTAATGTAGCATATGTTACGCCTTAGACCTTCGGCTATCTCCCAGTGCAAGTTCCGTTAAAATAGGTCCAGCCGTTTAGAAGATTACCTCAGCCAAACAGACAGACAGACCGACAGACATTTTGTTTGAAATTGCGTTTTCCTTAAAGGTATCGTGTATTTTCATATGCATTGAGTAAAAATTGTTACACGTCGTCATAATAGTTATTTTAAATTAACAAACGAAATTAAATTTACTTGCCAAACAACTAAATTTTTAATAAATACCTACTTACGAAAAAAAAATCATCAATCAAACATAGAAGTCAAATCATTAAACGGAGGCATCAATGATATTCAACATTATGTTTGTACAACGGTACATTTTCCTGTTATACAAAACTGAATGACCTTACCGTGAAATACCAGTTGAAAGTAAGAGTTCGCTTCACGTGGGACAACTCGGGCCATCTTCCTAATTGGACATCGCGGAAATATTCGAGATTGTATAATAACAATGGGATATAATTTTGGAATGATCGTGCGAAATAACTTTCTTTATTTTGTGTATAATGTGAACGTGCTCGTCTGTCATGTTTCACGGACTAACATTTATTTATTGTAATAAAATTAATATTTTATTTAGAGCTCTTTATTGATTTTCAATTGTGTTTTAAATTCTGTTTTTAAATATGTTTTGTTATTTGTTTGTTTTACATTGGTTATTCATTATTTATTATACATTTTTTATTAAATATTACTTCGTTAACTTCGTTTCAAGTATTATTCGTTATTTTTCATTTATTATGTAACTTATTTTTCAGTGCAAATATTTAATTTTAACCTGTTGGTATGTCCTTACTTTAATTAGAGAAATTATTTACATTATTTTAATGTGTTAATACTTATCATTTAAATCTCCATATAATTGTATTAGGTGCTAAATATTACATTTGAAAATAATTACATTAACCAAATATAAAATATCATATTTTTTATCTACTTAGTATAATTTCTCATACTATTATGAATACCTAAGTACATTAAAATTGAATGTTGGATCTGATTAAGTTTGAATTATTGTGATAAAGAAAATATTATATTGTTATAAGTTAGTGTTGTTGAACATATTCGCATGTTCATGACATGGCTCGTTGGTCTAGGGGTATGATTCTCGCTTTGGGTGCGAGAGGTCCCGGGTTCAAATCCCGGACGAGCCCAATTTGTTTTTTTTTTATTTTTATATTATTTGTCTATCTTATAAACATGCATTATTTTAGTTATTAATTTTATAGGTAACAAATTTTATAAATAATAATTATTTCCATTTTATGGAATTGTATTGAGATGGAAGAAAAATTTTTTTAAGACACTTATTTGTCAATGATTATGTGATACTTTATTATCATTATAAATATAATTAGGCAATTAAAAAAAACTTACGAGGAAATAATCTATTACGTTTTTAATAAAATGATAATAAAAGGTAGGGTACTAAAGTATAACCAAAAGTAACATAAGGGGTTGGTTAAAAACCATTTCAAAATTTTTAGCGTTTGACTTAACAAAGATCAAGATCGAATCAACGCACAGATAACACAATAAAATTCTAATCGTAGGTACTGCACTAGTGTGCATAGAAAGTACAATCAGCAAAACAATTATTACAAAGAAACAAGCAGTAGGTAACCATGTTAAGGTAGTTCAACCTCTCACGGTTAGTCGGACTTCAGTTAGTTGAACTGCTGAACTTGGCATTACGAGGTTATCGGCACTTTTCAGGGTTCCGTGCCAAAAGGGTAAAAACGCAAACTTGTTAGACTTCTTTGTATAACTGTATTGGACTTTATTGAACCGTAATAGATAGGCACTTGAAAATTTAACAATTTGTTTTGTTAAGGCTATAATAACAAATAGGAAAAAATGGAATCTTGCTATCTAAGAAAGCCGCATTTTTGGCGGAAAAAATGGAAAAAATTAAAATGGGTCTTGCTATTTAAGAAACCGGTACTTTTGACGTTCTTCTGGTCATTTATTGAATCGAAGTAATTAGACAATTTGTAAAAAAAATCAAATGAAAAATATTTTTATTCAAAGTAGATTCTATACATGAATTCTTTTTGAACGTCAATAATATTATTTTTTCTCTACCACCAACTTCGGAAGTTGTTTAGTTATGAAAAAGAAGCAGCGTATTTAAAAGTGGAAATTGGTAGAACCCCATGTAGTTCGACTCCGGCGGCACCACCGCCACACCTATTTCTGCCTTATAACGGCAATGTTAAGCACTGCTGTGTTCAGGCTTGAAGGGTGTGGTCAGGGAGACAGACTTATCCAAGGCGTTCCATCTCAGTCCTCAGGGGTAGCAACGCATTTGTGGTCAACCCCAGGTATGACTGTGATCATATATGGGGTTGATTACAAATGTCCATGGGCGACAGTAGCCACTTACCATCAGGTGGACTGCAAGCTCGTTTGCTACTCACATGTTATAAAAAAAAAAGTTGCAACGTGCAAATAACATTTGTAAATAACAATGCGGCACGTATCGGCAAAATCAGTGAGATAAAAGTAATTACACAACCACATAGACTTCAGCTATGAATGATTTTAAGCTAAGGACTAATTTATTATTATTGATTAATCGATAAATTCATAATTAGACCAACCAAAACGCCATACTGAAATTAGACAGTGCAGTGTAATAGGAAGGTAAATAATTAGTTTTATGAAGATTTTTTTTCGGCGAATTGATAGCTTGATATTTTGGAAAGTTGTTTGAAAAAAACAAATATGATTGTTAGTTAAATTTAATTTCGTGAACAATTTGAAACCACAAATGGGCATACTCCTTTATGTGCGATATAAGTTAAATCCAGCAATAAAAAAATATTTTTAAACATATATTATCATGTTTATTACAAAACCACTAATTTATTTAACCTATGATCTAAATTTGTACCGATAGTGATATAGGCGTGCAATTTTTGAGAGGTTTTCCTTATAAGAATTTATTATGATACCTCGGTTTCATCACCATTTTAAAAAATGTAACATGACGTAACCATAAACATCTATTACAATTAACTTTAATGTACTCGTACCTACGTATTGTTAACTGTTCTTAATTGTTAACCATGAACGCCGGCGACAGTGTTGGCAGTTGCGTGGAGTGCGAGATAATTATTTTTTAAAAACTCAAATAGCCTAAGTTACGCCTTGTGTTATAAAGTAAATCCATACAAGACATTCTTATCCAAGACGTCCAACTTAGTCCTCAAGAGCAGCGACACATTTGTGGTCAACCTTAGGTAAATCTTTCTGGAGTTGATTACGGATGTCCATGGGCGGCAGTGGTCACTTATCATCAGGTGGACTACATGCTTGTTTGCTACTTCGATTAAAAAAAACACTTTACGAGACTTTTTTGCATTTGTTGTAGTGCACCGTTACAGATAAATAAACGAATAAAATTTATTTTTAATGGGTAAATACCTACTTAATATTATACAAACGTAAAAGATTTATTATCTTGAACGTCTCCAAATGTTGAAATTAGGTAATTATCTTTTATTTTTACATTAGATAAATCGTTTATCATAATATAACATTACAAACAGAGTCTTAATTTTATAACTTATCATTCTCCTTGACCTGCAGTTACACCCGGATACATCTTACTAATATTATAAAGCTGAAAGTTTGTAAGGATGGATGGATAGATGGATGAATGGATGGATGTTTGTTACTCTATATAACTTAAGAACGGCTGAATGGATCTGGGTGTAATTTAGTGCAGACATAGACATTAATCTGGAATAACATATAGGATACTTTTTATCCAGGGAAAATGTGCGGTTCCCATGGGATACATTTATAGTGTTTTACCGCCGTGTCAGTCTCGCGACATGTTTATTGATTTACTTTTCAAATGCTCGTGAAACCGCGGGGATCATCTAGTTTAAAATAAACGGATAAAGAAATTATAAATACCAGCCGTTATTTTGACTTAATTATTTCGTTCGTATAAATTTAAATTTTGCATGTGTCTAAGTCCAAGGATTACGAAATATGCATATGTATGTTCGGCGATTTTGTCGCCGTGCGCCGACCTATTGATATGATTCGAACGTCATTGTATTCGGCAATATAGTTCCACAAGGGATCACATTTTATGGAAATTGGAAAATTTACAGAAGTTTCCCGGGAAAATGGGGAAAACACGATTTCTTATAAAGTTGAATATCTCGAATGTTTCATCACGGATCTTTCCTTCCTTGACATGGGTATGGTCCGATGATTAGATCTTTGAGTTATGGAGTGGAACTCATCATCACGATTCTTGGATTAATTAATTCCTTGGATAATAATTTAAAATATCTGTATCCGCCAATCTGATTCTGTTGAAATTTTAAAAGTGCATTGAGTATCTTAGGTTACATGATATGATGAAAAAATTGACCTTGAACTCCTCGACCGTGATGATGCAGGTACATAAAACAGACCACAATCGAGTTTATATTTTTTCTCAATTCTTTTTTTTTTATAACATGTGAGTAGCAAACGAGCTTGCAGTCCACCTGATGGTAAGTGGCCATTGCTGCCCATGGACATTTGTAATCAACCCCAGATATGATCACGGTCATACCTGGGGTTGACCACAGATGCGTTGCTACCCCTGAGGACTGAGATGGAACGTCTCGGATAAGTCTATCTCCCTGACCACACCCTTCAAGCCAGAACACAGCAGTACTTAACACTGCCGTTATAAGGCAGAATTAGGTGTGGCGGTGGTGCCACCGGAGTCGAACTACATGGGGTTCTACCACCTTCGCCTCTGCTCATCTTACGAATTCACCTTGAATGCAAAGGATGAACAATATCTATTAAGTAATATAATCAAATATTGAAAATATCGATATTTAATATATATTAAGCTTATTATAACACATATTTTTTATAAATCACAAAGATTATAAAATTATTAAACTTACCTAAAATTTTGTTATAGATTAATAATAATTGATAGATTGGGTGTATCAACTCCTTATCTAGGTAATAATGTATTAAAAAGTAATATTTATAGCACATAACTTTATCGTCCGTCATTGTTTTCTATCATAACATGTACGCTTATCATATCGATACTTAAAAGTATTACTTTAGAAGTGTTCATAAAGCAATGTATAATTTTGATGTCAATAATATCCATTTTACTACGCTCTGGATATTAATATCGATATTTTATCAATATCGCTCGTCACTAACTAACCTGATAACAAACCAATAACAGATACATCAGTTAGTATAAATACAGTTTTTTTAATATTATTTCTTAGTGACTAATACACGAATACACAAAAATAATAGTGAGAAAAGTAATACACAAAAATGCATACATTTTTGTGCATTATTTTGTTTGTATTTTATTTCAATGAGTTTAGCTTTGCATTTAACATAGGTAAATGATCATAATAATTATTTGTTATTCAAAATATTAATTAAACTTATTGTAAGACAATTAAATAAATGAATAAAAATATAGGTACAGAGGGACTGGAGAGCAAGCACGCCACGAAGATCCCGGAATTCCGATACGACTATACCTTTGTAAATGGTATAAATGGCTGGCTTAAGTTGAACCAGGTCCCTGCGACCTGGGATGAAGCTCGGATCAGATGTAAACGTGAAGGTATTACCCACTTTTCATATACGTTAAACACGCCAAGATTGCCCGCTTTTTTTCCTTAATTTTCATTTATTTCAATTTTTTTTCATAGAACCTGGCGTATATTTTTGATTTGATAACTACTTTGCTATTATAATATATGCTCGCATTCGTAATGTTAGGGATTAGTAAAGAAAATAACCACAATTTGATCGATTTTCACTGCGGGCTAAATTACCTGGATTTTTGGGACAACATTGCTCACGTCAATTTCTGGTGCAAATAGAGCTCTAAAAATCTGGTAAAATATCACCATTATAAGGATTTAACTAATCTTAGTGCCAGTTTATGAAACTTGTTCATAATGTTAATATTAACAGAAAAAATAACGGGAAATATAATAATAATAGGTATTTTGACTGTTTTCCATACAAATCGAACATGATAATCCTCTTAGTTCACAAGTAGCTATTTATTCACTTAAGGTGCACAATTCCCGGAAAAAATGCAAAAGGTTGTAAAGCCCATAATTTTTTTTTTTTTCAAATTTTACTGTTGATAAAATACGGTTTAATTTAGCCTGTTTCAACATTATGGAGATTCACCCTGTATATATTTTAGATATAATGCCTGAAAACTTAAAAAAGAGGTTTTACGCAGTCGGGTATTTTGTTTTTAAGATAATATTACTAGTTTCTCTAATTTATTTATTTCTATGAATGATTTTATAACATGAAAAGTATTTAACAGGTGCTGAGCTTGCCACACCTCTTGATGTTGACATGGCTGAGGCAATGATGAACGTAATGAAGAACAAAGCATACCAAGGCGTGTTTACAGGAATCCATTCCCAGTTCAGCTATGGCGACTACTTTTCAATAAAAGGTACTTATTTTATACTAAATACTATTTAAAGGCAACTTTATTAAGACAAGAGAGTTATATAATAAAGCTGTAAAAAAGTTAGGTTGGAGAGTGAATAAGAAAAATATTGAGAAAAGAAAGAAAATTGATGATAAAATTAATTGACGACTCATGAATGGATGAAAAAGTAATGGTGAGCAGAGCAGTGAAGTAGATTTTTTTGGATTAGCGAAAAATGCTGAAAGGACTTACGAGGTCGATTTTGCTGAAAATTAAAACTGCATTGATTGATTGAAACTGTATTGAGTGATTTGGAGTGATTGGAAGCCATTTAAGTTGGCGACGATAGGATGAGATGTGATTAAATTTGCGTTGACAGTAGATGGAACGAATGGCATAATTAATGAGCATATCCAATTTATTCAGCTGGTCATCGTCAATTTGAGCCATGATGGGAAATAGCAATGACTGCACAAGGGTAACTTTTAGCTTAACTGGAAGAAGTTTCGTAGCCGATTCAGAATGCGCAACTTAGCAAAAACCGTCCGACTGACCTCACCAACGTGTACTGACCAGCTTAGCGATGAATCAACATTCGACACTGGTTGGCCACTAACCCGTATCTCCTCCATCAACACGCATTGGAGCAGCGTGGAGTACACACCAAGTTTCTCTCAGTTGTGGGAGAAGACCCGTCCCCAGTGGTGGGACATAAAAAGAGTACCAGGTGCAGCACACGATAAACACGTAATATTGAAAGTCATTTCTTTAATTTTTGTTTGCCCTTGTTTAAAGAAAAAGAAAGACAAATGTTTGAAACCACAGAACAGTAAAAAGACTAAGTTTTACTGTTCTGTTTTTGAAACAGCCTTAGTTATTCTTCTTTTGTTCTTCAAAGCTTTGTCAATCGGTCGGTGTTAGTGTTTATAGAATTTTGATTTCCCTATAGTAATTGTTATTGTGTTCTTTTTCAGGAATCCCCCTCGATAGACTACCAGTTAGTTGGACCAGTTGGGGACCTTCGTCGGATGTTGAGAAGCAATGTATTGTATTTTTGCGCAATGGCACAGTTACCAATGACTACTGCAACAAAGCATCCTATCCTTATATATGTTACAAACGGAATAATAACGAAACTTTAAGCCCCTGCGGAACTATCGACAAGGGTAATCGTCATCCACAGATATATATTTCGATAGATTACGCTATCATTTGCATGAAAACCAAGCGTATCACTTTTTTATTTTAATTTCTGTGTAAGAACACGCATGAGATTTTTTCTGCTTTTTTTAAAGTGTGCCCTTGGGCTCCGTGAGCCTTTACAGGGGCTCCGCGAGAATAATTCCATTACAGTATTTTTCTTTTATTACAGTATACACATACATTGTAAAATGTTTACCCATTATAAAAATAAATCACGTAACTTTTTTGTTTATTTATTATTATTTTTTTATTTATTTTATTGTACAAAAATTTGTCATGACACATTAAAAGAGAAAATGAACATTATTAAAATATAGTACAAAAGATTTCTTAAATAATCCGTCCGTCCGACCTCCGTCAAAAAGGCTCCGCCGCCAAAAGAGTTTGCGAACCACTGATCTAGTCGTGGCGAAGCGTAGTCTTCTTAACTCATTATTGTTTTACTGCTATGAGTGTAGTTCCAGTCAGAAAGTATGTATAGAGATGAGAGTCGTAGAACTAGTATGATTCAATCGGAGAGATACCACTCGTTTCAAAACTGTTTTCTAAATTCCAGGCAATTGTGTATGAAGCACCCAATGTTACTTTGGTTTCGGTTTCTTTTTTAGCCGAAACTTTACAGAAATCGATGGTTTGGTTTAGATTTCGGCTAACAAATCAGTTTCAATTTATCACTAACTAGCTTTTGCACGCGGCTTCACCTGCATTACATTACATATAAACCTTCCTCTTGAATCACTCTATCTATTAAAACAACCGCATCATAAATCATAATCCGTTACGTAGTTTTAAAGGTCTAAGCATACATGGGAACAGACAGTTGAAAGCGACTTTGTTTTATACTATGCTAAGATATTATATTTCCAAATCTTTTCAGAATACACTCTTGTCCATGATTTACAAACTTGCTACAAGGTCCACGCAAGAAAAACAACATGGCGTGATGCTTTCATGACGTGCTCCGCTGAAGGAGGTCACTTGCTTGTGATAAACAGAGATAATGAAATTGAATATGTATTTTCCTTATTGCAAACTTATCCTGAAGACGTTAAGAGTAATGTGTTCGTCGGTATTATTAAGCATGATAAGTCAGGGCAGTGGATAACAATACATGGTGAGTAGTTTGAAAGTATTTTTATAAATAGTAATATAAAGTTTAAAGATTATAATAATGTAGTATAAATTAAATATTGTAGTAAAATAATGTAATATAAATTTAAAGTTTAAAACTTTTATAAATAGTAATATAAAGAGTAAAGAAATAAATAGTTTTATAAAGTAATAGACTCGTAATAGGGGTACTGATCTGTGCCACATATTACTTACCATCGTTCCACCATCACAATGTTTGTTTCGGTGCAGTAAACAAACGCATTCAGAGCTTGTGTACTGGGTACCTTAGTTTTACACAATATGATCACGGTCATACCTGGGATTGACCACATATGCGTTGCTACCCCTGAGGACTGAGATGGAACGCCTCGCATAAGTCTGTCTCCCTGACCACACCCTTCAAGCCAGAACATAACAGTGTTTAGCACTGCCGTTAGGTGTGACGGTGGTGCCGCCGGAGTCGAACTACATGGGGTTCTACCACCTTTAAATAAATAAATTTGCAGCACACTATTCTGATGGAATTACTTTTACAGGGTTAAAATGGTATGTAATTTATTCTTTATGTGTAATTCGTGGCATCTTAACTTATGTTTTTGCTTGAACGGTGTTATAAAGGAGACTTATACTCGAATACGAAATGGAGCGTGTGTCGACGAGACCACTCACACTTGAAGGTAACTCAGAGAAGCGTCGCATGTACATAGTGGCCGTGATGCAGTTGGCAGAACATTTTGAGATCTAAATCCGACGGCAACCCATGCCTAATACAGTAGCGCATTTTAGCAATGCTGATCGCCGCTGTGCTCAGATTTAAACTTTATGATAAGTACTAGTATTTATCTGCAGCTTCGCTCGCGCTCATTCACACAAAGAGGCCGTAGGTATAAAAGTAGGTACATTGTAGGTATAAAAATTACTTTTCTATCCTTCGGGAGTAGTACGTGTTTTCGGGATGAAAGGTACTCTATGTTCTTTTCTGGACCCGTTACTATGTGTGTGCAAAATTTCATAACGATCGGTTGAGTAGTTAAAGGCGTAAAACAAATAAACGGACTTTCACATTTATAATAATTAGAATAGGATAGGATTTATCAGATACCTATTTATTCGAGGCGTCCCAAATTGGTCCAGCTCGGGCGAGCGCTGCTTTCGCCAAACATAAAGCCGTCCTTCCCGGGGCCGCTGGGCGGACGGTTAGAGCTCCCTCTCTAGCCACCCGCAACCTTAGAGCCTCCTTTTAGTCGCCGTTTACGACAGACAGGAGATACCGTAGCCCTATTGACGACCCTTGACGACCCGGATGGCGTAATGGTTATCACGCCGCATCGCTAATCGGAGGGTCCTGGGTTCGATTCCCAGCGAGGCGGAAATTTGAATGATGAGTTTAAATTTCCGTTCTTGGTCTGGGTGTG
>DWPV01007258.1:0-10824 GCA_018251915.1 Urbanus proteus proteus
GCATTAAGTAAAAAAATGTTATTTTGAAATCACAAACAGACACTTCAATTTTATTTATTTGTATAGATGTATAGATTCCTATAAATTTTAGTTAGGTACTCATCTACACTAGGACTCTCATAGTGAAGTGTGCGTTTATGGTTTATGCTAATAGCTATAAGAAAGCAAAAGTGGACCTATTGTTATATTACAAAAAGTCTGACAATTCGTAAACATGGTACTTGCGTAAACGTTTGATTAAATACAAAATAACGCTTACACATAAATGTAATAGGACATAATTGATAAACGTAAATCTTAAATAACATCACAAGAGCAATTTAAGATGCATTATATCAAAATAAATTCAAGTAACAAAATAAGGCGAGTCTCCCAAATATTGGATGTTATACAATGGCTGAATTTCAATCAGGCTAACGTAATTGAACCCCGTCTGAAAAATAAACTTAAGAATTAAGGATAACCTAACTACTTTAAAATATAGATCCCATTGCCACAAGGTCAAAATAACTCTAAGCAGTCTAAGCCATATGTAAATACTAATAAAATAGAGTTATACTGCAACGTCCGCTTTTGTGAACCCCAAGGTTCGCTAAAATAGAGAAGACTGGGGAAGTAGCAGCAACGGGAAAGAGTAACTCTACTCCGCTGCTCCAATGCTTTGTCAAGGAAGTTACAGGTTAATGGCCAACTCCTATCTCATGTTTTGAAGCCATGAGGTCTCCGACAAAATTGAGCAACTAATCAAATGATAAAAAAAGAGCAACAGTATGATAGGACCTCACAAATTACATATACACACATATGGAGTTTCTTGCGCCGCCTCTTCTCCATAACAGATGAACCTTCCGAAACAGTGGTAGAATTTTTCAACGTTCAAAAAGTATTCATTATGAATCATTTTTGAACAAATGAGATTTGAATTTGATAGAGAACAACAATAATAATGCGTCGAGTGTTAAGCCTCAACCCGGAACTATGTAAATTGCACCTAATAAAATCACACACATTACCTTCCATCTTTAATGGCAATATTTTTACAGTAATCGGATTGATTTATATACGGTTTGCAAGAGAACAGAGGTCAATGGGACGTGACCGTCGATCTGACGTCAGGGGTCCACTAGATACGAGATGTCGTTGTGTCTGATAAGCGCAAATCTTAAGTAATATTATTATTCCATTACATGGTCATGAGTCTACAAGTACGTAAAAATATCGTAGATTTTGCAAAGAAATAGTTACCTAATTAACAGATATATTGTTTTTAAGGCAAGGCTGTCATTTCTAAGTCGACTACAATCATTCGTATATACCTACATACATATATACATACACACAAACATCTATTCTAGAAAGACTTAACCCCCTTTCAGACCTAATCGGGTAGCAGACGTTATAATAGCGAAAGTGGCCAAATTACACAATAGAATACGCTATAAGTGCTTGAATTAGCAATTATGTTTAAGCAATCTGTTGACCTTTTATTAACATTCCATTTAATTCCTGCCTCATCCAAATTTAAAAACTATTTTACCGGCGAATAAAAGCTTGCCTGTAAATATTTGGAAATCAACAAGTGATCGATTCAACAGGTTTTACAACAACTAAATGGTCAAGTGTTGTACAATAGTGTTAACCGACTTCACTAGACACAATAGATTATGGATATCGCTCAAAGGACCGACAACCAATGGGTAAGAAAGGTCCTCGAGTGGCGACTACGTTTAATTAAAAGGAGTATTGGTCGCCCCCGGATCAGATGGACCGATGACTTGAAGGAAACAGCGAAAAACGGCTGGATTCAGAAGGTACAGGACTTGGTTGGAGCGCCGCCATTAGCGGAGGGTATATCCAGCCTTGGACCTCGAAAGACTGAGGAATGGATGAACGCGGTAAGAAAAACGTTCATTATATTAATTCCCATACTGATTGTCTGAAAGCGTTTGGGTTAAATCGTCGAGTGATTTAAAATAGTCAGATCACTCAATATATTTTTCGTTAGGGAAAATCATTTTGACTATGGAAAAATTTGCTTGAGCAAAACTAAGTAAAGATTTTGAACGAAAATTTCCTGAGTAATGTATTAACTTACGTTTGAATTTTTTTAATGTACAATTGTTTATTTTTGTATTATTATAGACCGATTTGTCATTATAGATGAATCTAGCTGCGAGTTAACATGAAATTAAAACTTTGATGACTGAACAGTCAGAAATGTTTTAAATATAATTTAATTGTATCATACTTAATAAACAATAGTACCTAATTATAGCCGCACCTGGAAGTCATACAACCCCTTTTAAAGTGACGATATATCGCAATACAATCCATACATATTGAATGATAATGTTATCGCATCGTTATCGTTGCGTACAATTCGAATCGATTTCTCTGGATGTCCAATCGATTTAGGTGTAAACTGTTGTAAAACAGATGTATGTACGTTCCTATTTGTACTACATTCGTTCCGGAACGCTTTACGACCGTGGGGTCAATCGCTTATGATTTTGCATTGATTAAAATGTGTAATTGATTTTCATTTGCGCTTGCAATGTGCGGAGAAATGAGAACGTTTTATTTCCATTTAATATCTTGTAACGCAAGATGAAGTCCTATGAAGTCCTATTATTTTATGCATAATTAAATTATTGTAATGTTTTTCAGGAACTGTTATAATTTGTTGTTTATGATGCCGATAGGGAAGGGAGATTCAATAGGTGCGTGAATTTTGACCTCTACTAATGTAATGCATCTTCGACAATCATGACTCGTTCTGCGACTCTTATAATGAACTTGGTAATGCTCCTTATATCTATACTATGCCGATTGTTATTGTATGTATGTGTTTGGTAGATTTTAACGAGATTTATTGTTAGAAAAAAATCAAATCCATCCATTGAGCCATCGACCCTTTGAGGTCCGCTTACTAAATAAAAGTTTTGGCCAATAGTCACCGAGCCTGGCATGGCATATGTTACACGGGAAGACCCAGCTGCCCATATCCTGGAGGTTTTCCCTTAACCACCTCCTACAGTATCCAAAGGAATAGAGAGAGAGAGAGTGATGCTATTGAAAACCAACTTCACTATCAATTATGAGTTACTTCTAAGTGAACACTAGTAACATATACCTACTTTTGCAATTTTTCCATTCCACACACCTAACTAATATAGCATAATACAAGACTAGAAGTATAGTCCAAGACAATGGAGTTAATAACCTGTAGAATCATATTACAGGTCGTATCATTACTTACACGTAAGAGCACGCTTGGCGGTATTTGATAGAATGATGTCATATCGAATACCATAGCCAGCTGTGATTAAAATATAAACATGGACCTAATTCACCGAAGATTTCTATGCCTAAAGAAACATGATACATATGTATGGGTGTTCGACTAATAAGTCCACAACGTCTCGTATATGATTGCTTAGACTAAGCACTTGTGCGATAACGAATATGTAGGTATATGACATTCTTATGGTATTATCTGTGCTGTGATGGTACCAGCGACAATGTTATACTTATATCTTTCTTGTAATCGATTGTAGACCAAAGTTTAATTATAATTATAGACGCGCAAGAAGATTTGCGACATGCTTTTCAGAGAACCCAAACTCCAGCATGGTCTATCGACAGTTTTTGCGTCGATGAGTTCAGATCCGATGACTTCCTATTGAGCGTAAAATTATGTAGATAAAAGTAGCAAATAAACTCATCAGCAACAAGAACTTACATTCCATATTTGAGTACATTAACTACACTTTTAGAACGTGCGTACAAAAATACATCCGACGTTTCTATAATATACAATATAAATTAATGTTATTGTAATGTTGGCAAGCACGCGGTGATCCTTCAACGGAGATTACCAATAAACTTAGCGGTGGCTGACGTAAATCGTCTCGATTTCGAATTTCAAGGATCCGACTCCCTTAAAATAGCAGCAGTTTTTAGTGCACCGGCTTGGACCGGACGGCTTTAATGACTTAGCAATTTACTCGAATCAAATCGTATTTTCAGTGCTAGCGGTTAAATCTATCAATGAATTTCCGGCACCGTTTGACACGTAATACCTATAGCGACAATCAAATCTGAATGAACAATGCCTGCTCGGTCGTAAATTACTTCTAAGTTCGTGTGTCGTAAGTGCGCTAAGTCGTAAGTCGATTACGCACCGCACTCGTATAATAAAAGCTTTATTCGAAAACCGTAAAATGACACCCGTCACATATATTTGTTAAGTTAGTTTGTTTGTTGACGGTTCGATTAATTAAAATGCCGAATAGGTGCGTGCGTGCGTAAGATTTCAAAGAATATTAATAGAATTTGTTTTCGTAATTATCGATATCGCATTGGAATATGTTATCGGAATCTACATAATTTATCGATTAAAAAAAAGTAACAATTTTTTGTACCTCGTAGATATACAAGCATCGTCTTATAACATACTTCGCGCATACACTCGTAGAGTCGACGGCTACATTTTTTATATATTATACTTTAAAATAACAAAACCATGAGTAACTAATAGCAATAAAACTAAATATACAACATTAACAATAATATCTTTAAAAACTATATTTTAATTTGTGGTATTTTTATGTGGCACAAAGTTAGAGAAGCCTAGGATATATCTATCTCTCTATGTGTTTTAATTGAAGGAAATAGCAAACGAACATGCAGTCCACCTGATGGTAAGTGTAAGATGGAAGTAAATGTAAGATGTAATGTAATGTAATGTAATGTAATTACGTGGCCACTGCCACCTATGGACATCTGTAATCAACCCCAGATACACAGATCACAGTCCTATCCGAAGTTGGCCACAGATGCGTTGCTATCCCTGAGCATTAACTTGGAATGCCTCGAATAAATACGTCTCTCCTACCGCACCCTTCAAACCACACAGCACACAGCAGCGCTTAACACTGCTGTTATAAGGCTGAAATTGGTGTGGCGGTGGTGCCGCCGGAGGCCAACCACAAAGAGCTCTACCACCTTTAAATGTTACATTACAAATTTATGGGAACATCCTACAATCTGCTGAATGTTGCAATATGATACATCACAATATGACTGATTCAACGGATCTCATTACTAGCTCATTACCGTAGAGGAAAGTAATTAGATACGTAATTGGGACACCCTTATTAGGCGAATGGAACCCAAAACGACTGTCGACTGTTTCGGGCTAAAGGGGAAAGAAGCATTTGATATCGAATGAGAAACAAATATCGGGTTTTGGAGATGCTTCGAAAACCATAGTCATCACAGTACATAATAGTTATAACTAGGTATATTTATTTACTCTTTGAAGTCTAATTCGATATCTTTGTATGTATTCACATTTACTCTGTATGTAGGTACACTAACAACTTTATGAAGAGCAGGTATTAAATAGTGTGGGTTTCTGATTAAAAGGCAAACACAGGTTCGCGCGTCTGAAATATGGAGCAGGCATATGGTATGTATCTATGCCTACATATATAAAATATGTAAAAGCTTATTTTTTTAAGTATTCCTTTAATTTTTTAATTCCCTTTATTTCTTTAATTTTTACTTTTTTAAAAATTTGAAATGTACCTTTTTAAATTTTTAACATTACCTATTACATTTGTTTGTAATTCTTCCTAAAACTACATTTATCCAAAATGAAATGGTTTAAATAAATCAATGAAAGTCCTTGGACGAATTAACCCAATAAGTCAAACGAATTTTATTTTGCCCTTTACGAAAAATCTTTCAACGCTTACGCAATTGTGCTTACATAATTACTTTCAAACGTTTGAGCAAATTGTTTGTTAATACCAGTCGATATCCCTTTAATATCTCTCTAGAGGTAATTTCATAGCTCGCTTATAGAGCTTTAATATCCGAAGCTGTTTTTTAATAAGACTGAAGTAACAAACAATGTTAAGCACTACTGTTTTCTAGATTGAAGGGCGTGCTGAGGGAGACATACCTATTCGAAGCGTTCCAACTTAGTCTTCAGGGAAACGCGTTTGTGACCAACCTTAAGTAAGACTAGTTTCTTATCTGGTGTTGATAACAAATGTCCATGGGTGGCATTGGCCACTTACTATCAGATGGTGTGCATGCTCGTTTATTACTTTTATATTTAAAAAAAAACAACCATGCCCTTCATCTGATGATAATTGGTCACTGTCTCCCGTGGACAACTCTATGTGTAACAGAGATTCAAATAGATATGATACACATGAAGAATAAGGTATTTTTCTCATTCCACTGAAACACTACCATTTTGCAACTGAAATTTCACCATTTTTCTTCTTATTGTGAATCGCTACCGTTCAAGACAATGTTCAACGTTTTTTTTATTTTAATTTTAAACTGATTTACCAACTTATGCTATACGAATACTTAATGTACCTACCTACTGCAACCGCCGTCAAACTAACCCGAAGGCCACGAAACACTCGCTTGGCTGCAAGCTTCATTGAATTTCTGCAAACGCTGCAATTTGCAGCGTAATTATAGACTGTTTTCAATGCTTAAGGCTGAAGCTTACAGCGGCAAGAGAAATACGCTTGAAGGGACTGTTTCGTGGCCCGCAGATAATGTTCCAACTGGAACTACATCATAATAATATAATACAAACCTGTATGAACCATATCCACTGAGCACAGAACTGATGGGGCCAAGCTGTAGCCTGGCTCATCCTTCGGCTTCAGAAGCTCTTGGGTGGAAACCGCGTGGATCGACAATTCCTGAAAGCAAACATACTATTAGAGTCCCTTTTTCACATTATAAGAAATAATCAATAACAATTTCATTTCAAGTAACATCACAAACTTAGAGACGGTAATATGAATCCATTTATTTTATAAATTATACCAGCTATCCTCAAAGTGTGTTCCGCGGTGCCCTGGGGCTCCGCAAAGCCTTCACGGGGGTTCCGCGAGAATATTTCCGTTAGATTCACCATCATCGTCATCAACCCATTATTGTCCCACTGCCGTGCATGAGTCTCCTCTCAGTGAGAGGGTTTTTGGGCCTTAGGTAGACTCCACGCACCTTTGAGAACTTTTTTTTAGGCACTCTCAGGTGTACAGGTTTCCTCACAATGTTTCCCTTAACCGTAAAGCAAGTGATAATTAATTTCTAATACGCACATAAATCAGAGGTGCGTGCCTGAGATTTGAACCTCGGACCCCTCGATTGAGAAGCCAAGTTTCAACCATTAGGCTATCACTGCTTCACATACCTTAATTGTCTCTAAATCATAATCCGAAGTGACACAAACCACTCGAGTTTACCAGTAATATTTCTATGAACTAAGGATTCATTTTATGACGTACAGAAAAATAAACTCAACTACCCACTGAGTATTAATTAAAGGATCTCTTAAAAACGTTAACTTGAACGGATTCGCCCAAAATAGTCTAGAAAAATAATTTCTACCGCACATTATTTACAAAGGATGCTAAAAATAAGCTTGACGTTGCGAAGCTCTTGCTGAAACGTGAGATGGACATTTACGGAATATTGTGAAAGATGTCGTACGTAGTAGGTACGCTGCAATTTCCCAATGAACACGTGAACTTTACTCTACTAATCGGAAATTAATTTAACTGGGGAAAAACTCGAAGAAACGTGAACGGATTTCGCCATTATACTCTTAAAACGTTGAACGCCAAGCTCTAAGTTTTACACGATCTAAGTTAAGATGGCTACAGTGACCCGATAATAACTAAACCGAACAAAAATGTATAGAGTTCATACTCTTAAGTTATATCTCTTAAGTTCATACTTAAGAGATATAATAAAACAATGTATGCGTAAATTGTAGATCTTAACAAGCTCCACGAAAAGTCCGTGAGAACATAATCAGACCTTCGGAGGGACAAGGGCACAAGTCCATGTTTTACAATTTCTGACTACACGGATTTGAGTTGTTGTCGCGCCAATATTTACAAAAAAAAGATTTGAGAAATGGATTATTTAAGTATTGTGACTTTTAGGGTTCCATACCCAAAGGGTAAAAATGGAACCCTATTACTAAGTCTCCGCTGTCTGTCCGTCTGTCCGTCTGACTATCGGTTTGTCTGTCCGTCTGTCCGTTTGTATGTCATAGGGTTCTATCTCTTAAACCGTAATAACTAGAGACTTGAAATTTTCACATAATTAGTTTTGCTTTGACCGCTATATCAACAAATACTAAAAACAACAAAAAGTTAAATATTTAATAAGCTCAATTTTATAAATTTATTACGAAACACAATGTCAATTAGCAATCAATAGCGAGCAATAAGGACGCCGATAGGATGACACGATTGTCAAACGTCTTGAAACGTCAAGTCAACGTCAAACGTCAAAAAAATTCTAAGTCTATAGTTCATTGCCTTATACAGCCATTGTATGTTGTTGAAGCACTAAAATACATAGAATTTTTGGATCACCTTTAATGCGTGAAATGGCTACATTTAGTGGTATGGAACCCTAAATGTGCGAGTTCTACTCTCATTTGGCCGATTATTTGTTTTTAGTTGTGTTTTATTAGTGTATTTAAAGCTTTGAATGTCATAGTGAGATATAAACATCGAGGTATGTATGAAGAGATCGGTCTAATACCTCATCTGACCCATCTGTTCTGTTTCATATAACAGAAAGAATAATTAAAATGGTCAATTGTTTATGTCACGCGTTATTTCGGCAGTTCCGTTATTAAGACAGTTCAGACAAAGAGATTAGGCACATATTATAAGAGCTACAGAGCATATAATGTCAAGATTTTTATATAAACTTTCATCCCATTGACAATTCTTATCAGGGTTTGATTACAAATGTCCAAGTACGGCAGTGGCCACTTACCGTCAGGTGGACTGCAGTGCTACTTCCATATTATAAAAAAGACGAAGAAACCAAGAATTTTATTTATCTATTACCATTCATCTCCGATAGGTATAGCAATTTAACTTTATTTATATCAATATCGTTTTGATACTAATATCTATCGATATAGCATACATTAGCGCGTGCCATCGGCTCTTAAACATTCGTTTAATCGACAAATAAAACACGAGAATAGTTCGAATAACGTCAGTATACCCTAATGTTTATAACTCGTCAGGATGAAGAAATTAGCACCCATCGAACGAACACGTGCCTTCGATATTTTTCTAATGTTAATATTAAATCGAATGTTGAAGAGGTGGCCAATAAATACTGAACAATGTCTATTTTTAAATACGTAGGATGCTTTCTCCGATCTTGAATGAACGGCAAGACGGCCCTCCTCGTAATGTGTTTGTAGGAACGGGTCTAAGAGGTAAGCGTATGACTATAATTTTTATTCTATTAACTATTTTTATATCTTTCTTAATCAGACGATAATTATGAAGTCTATTATATACACGAAACAAGGCGAGTGATAAATTGCCAACTTTGAAGTGTTAGTATCACGCCGACAGATTTTATTGCAAAAACTATGTATGTATTCATAACAAAACATTTCATCAGTTTTTTCATAACAAACAAGATGTCGGTGCCAAGAATACAAATTAGATGTGACAATTTTTTAAACATTGTCTTGTTAAAATTATTTTATTGTGACTATAATTTTATTTTAATTATGTTTTATATTTTATAAACAATAATCAGTATAAATTC
The DNA here is from genome assembly GCA_018251915.1 of Urbanus proteus proteus. Classification (NCBI taxonomy): domain Eukaryota; kingdom Metazoa; phylum Arthropoda; class Insecta; order Lepidoptera; family Hesperiidae; genus Urbanus; species Urbanus proteus. The sequence continues at coordinate 9,640 of DWPV01007258.1, forward strand.
AATATGAGCACAAAAATAAAAGAAACAACTATTTAGACTAGATAACTTATTGCTTGACAACTTATTGCCGAAGAAAAAACGCGGAATGATTTAATTGCTTACATTTGGGTTCCACTTACAAGGGGGTAACAAAAACGCTCGGCGCTTACGCCGCAAGCCGAAGTGTTAGCTTTTTGACAGTGTCAGCTATATCCGAGCTGATTTGTTCGCAACAGCTGCAAGAACGCACCTATTAACCGCTGATACATGTTTGTCAGGCGGCTATTAGGAAGAAAGAGATAAAATTTTGGAATCATCTATATGAGAGCGAGATCGATTCATTTCTCCGATTCACGAGCGATATTTATTTGCTGCATCGTGACACTCGAGAAAAATTCTTGTACCGAAAAATTTTGAATTGGTGTATAAATGCGACATCTTCGCTGGCAGGTCGTTTTTCTTGTTACTATATAAAGAAATATTGGTCAAGGAGTGTTACAATTTTCACGTGAGCATCTAGTTCTGTGAATGTTTAAACGAAAGTTTAAACTTGTCCTAAGAATCGTCCCTAAGAATGAAATTGTTTATATTTAGGGTGTCTCCGGTGATATTGTAGGTATTTTAGTTATTTTTGGTACAATAGACGTTCTTCAGACATCTTCGCACGCCTTTTATTACATCATTACACTGTTGTTTATTTAACACGACAGATATTTGTCAACATTCCCGACGTCGGTTTACTAACACGTAAAATAATGAAGAAGTATTGTCCACAAAATGTACGGATCGTAAATTAATTGTAGGTGGAAATGTAGAAATAAAACTAGCGTGTGTTTATTTTGAATTTTGATAAACACAAATAATATTTACAATTCAATTTGCGCACAGAGCGACTTAATGCTATTCAATTTATATTTACAAAGCTTAATTTTTTTCAAGACAATTTATGTGTTAAATTATAGAAAACATTTGCAAGTATTAGTTGTAGAAAGCTGGCAATTAAAAATTATGTATCGTATTAAAAGACATAAAAAATTGTAATCGTTTTAACGGAAACGTTATATTGTGAAGCAATAATAGCGGGCTCAGGACACTCCCTTGTAAATCTCACTAAACGATCATAAAATATGAACGACAAAACAAACGTCGGCGTGAATCTAATGAGAGCGGAATAGAATTCTTCGGCTTTTTGATGTATCGTCCAAT